>NW_022046140.1:14730-58493 GCF_001654015.2 Drosophila navojoa | reverse complement strand
TCTATATGTATCTATATGTATCTATATGTATCTATATGTATCTATATGTATCTATATGTATCTATGTATCTATGTATCTATGTATCTATGTATCTATATATCTATGTATCTATATGTATCTATGTATCTATGTATCTATGTATCTATGTATATGTATCTATGTATCTATATGTATCCATATGTATCTATATGTATCTATATATCCATGTGTATATATCTATAAGTATTAATTTTTCTATGTGCGAATCTATGTTTCTATGTATTGTCAGTGATATATGTAGATGTTAAATGCCAAGTAAAAACAATATAGTGCTGTTAACATTCCAAGTGTTCAATTGATCAATTGTGCTGACAAAGGCGACGCTTTTACAGTTTAAGCTAAATTATTCGATTAGCTGTACTCATAAACAGACGGACTGTCAGCCAGCGAGGCAGACAGATGGACACCCCCCCAGATGTAGCTGACACCCAGTATAAACGGTTGACAAGCGGTTGCCAACTGTTAGCTGCCCGTTTCGGTTGCACTTGGATTGAGATCGAGATTACGATTGTAAATTGCAAATTGCACTAACGAATGCAACAACAACAGCAAGAAAACAAAAACAAAAGATCTGAAGCTTTGGCGAACCGGAATGGGAATCAGACTGAGTGCAACATATGTATATATGTATGTACAATAATATCTAATCATACTCATATGCTCATTCGCTGGCGTACACGTAACTTGACACACATTGAGTCTCTCGTGCAAGGCCGTCTAACATCCAGTTTTTGTTTTCAGTATTCAATTCGAAAATCTCGTTTTCATCATTCCAAGTATTTTATAATACTATCAAATACAATTCGAGCAGCTATTGTATGGCATCTAACTCGCGCCTAAACTCATTGCTAGCTAGATCTTATTTATATAATGCCAGATAACATTCCAGATATACATCTACTTGGAGCTTGGCCGTTCTAAGCATTCCTTTCGTTCAGTCACGCACTCCTCTCTAGGCGATAGTTCTGTAATTGTCAGCCAAGCGTGACTGGAAAGCCAACGCTTATCACACTTTATGCATCATATCAGTTGACTCAAAGTCGGTTTTCCATATTGATTTACCGTGACGACTACGTAATGCCCCAATACACATCGTGTTTAGTTGATGGACGCCCCATGGGGGATATTTATGAGGGGTTATCTAGCAGCTTCCCACAGATTCTCAAAGCGGTGACATCTTAGCAATCGTTTTTCAATTTGATAAATTCAGCGAGGAACAACGGAGAAATACCCTGTAATATGGCAAACTGAAGAGCAGCATTGAAAACTTAGCTTCAATTTGGTAGCTGTAAAGCAATTAAATAAGAGTATATATAGAGTGACCAGCAAACACCCCCTAATTCAAGAAATTAAGGTGAAAGCGGCTTGGTTAACTAAGAAATACCCTTTAATATAGAATAGTATTCGTCCCGTACTTATGTAGGTAATAACTTATAGTAAATATTATTCTGAAAAGAAAGTACAGATCATAAAATATAGATATAGATACTATATATTGGATTCGAATTAAAACAGTTGCCAGTAACATACCCTGTACTTAAAATAGACAATGCCTGGTATACCCCGTAGTATTAAAAATTTACTACAATCTATTGCTTTCAAATGAAGATAAATTGAGATTATGCAAAAGTTAATACCCTGTAATTGATGAAATATACCCTTTAATGAAATGCAAAATAAAAAATTGTTTTAGATTAGCTATCATTGGGGTGAAATACCGTGTGGAACATAAATTAACAATTGATTATTTCTAATAAATATAAACAGAAAATATTAGATATATAATATAACTGAAAAATACCCTACACTTAAGTTCAAACATATTAATAAGACCTAGGAGATAATATGAATGAGATCGATTGAGAAAAATAGAAATTCAAACAATTTCTATACCATATGTATTCGCTGTATTTCTACCCCACACCCTCTCCTCCAGCTATCAGCTTGTTTATTTCTATCCAATTCTGAAACGAGCCGTCAATTGAAGCTAAAGAAGATAATAGCTAAATATATCTGTTTGTCTAGGTATACTTTTATCTTTAATTGCTCATGACACATGTCGCTAAACGCTTATCAATATTAGGTAGGTAGAATTCAATTTTGTCATGTTGATCTTGGATATCTATATCTTTAGCGGTCTTTATATATTTGAATACCTAAGTAGTTTTTGTAGCTGTAAAAGTTATTCAATATTTTGTACTCATACACGTAGGGAAATGAGTATATTGGCTTTGTGCAATGTCCGTATTGCTATTCATGCGCCTGTCCGTCCGTCCGTCCGTCAGTTACTCTATTCGTATGCACGCATATCATTTCGCCCCTATTACAGTTAGAGACTAGAAATATGAAATATATACTTGTTGCTAGCCTCGTGCTCTAAACTGCTAAGATTTGTTTGATACGCCCACTAGGGGCGTGGCAAATCGATTAATGCTATTTCCGTCATCTCAGAAACGCTAACATAATGAATGGGTATGGTACAATCGATAACGCTCGATTGCAGTATTATTTATTTGTATATTGAAATTCATATCTGGAATTCTTCTGTTTGTGTTTTCAGTGATAAAAATGCACAATAATCTAGATAAAGGGCCCAGAAACATTTGTGATTTCCACCAAAACCAAACAGTGTGTGTGTGTGTGTGCCTGTGTGTGTGTGCCTGTGTGTGTGTGTGTGTGTGTGTCTGTCTGTCTCTCTCCTATAGACATATACATATGTGTATGTATATGCAGCTAATAATACGAGTCAAATCCAAAATATAGACCCTCGTTGTTTATAAATATTACTGCATGCATGTAATCATCGGACGTTGATTAACGAACACACACACAAACACACACACACACTCACATTACACTCTCTACACTCACTGGGGGCACTCATATTCACACTCATTCAGCAGCGATCTGCCCAGCTTTCCACTCAACACTCAAGTCGCTTGCTCTCGCTCTCGCTCACATGGCCGCACTCGTCTCTCTCTCTCTCTCTCTCTCTCTGTCTCGCACACCAGTTCTATATAGATCAAAACTATGTAGGGGTAGGGGCACGAGGGCGGCGTAGTGAAATGCTTATAGCACTAGCTCTCCATGCTGGCCGCATGAGTGTATGTATGTGTATATGTGTGTGTTTGTGTGAGTGAGTGTTTTTTCTTTTTTGAAAATAAATAATCACTCATACGACCTGCCGGCATGTCGCATTGCGTACTGTTTACTTCTGTGGGAATTCAGTTTGAATTCGTTAACAGGCGCTAACGGTTTGGGTGTCCGAAAAGAAAGAGAACTAAACACCCAAGAGATCCTTCAAAATGTCCATTCAAAGGTTAGTAAGAAAAGCAAAAAAATAAATGAAAACAAAAACAAAACAAATCAAGATGAGCAGCTATACGAAGTGTGAGTGAAAATAAAATCGCGATCAAAACATAAAAAATAAAAAATGAATTTAATGAGAAATTACATGAATAATAGATTTCTGAATTGTGGAATTCGACGCTCGCTAGCAACAACTGATGCAGCTTGACAAAAACAAGAAGTCGTAATCTTATCGACATGCGCTACACTCATCTATATATAAAACATACAAATAATAAAAATAAAACATTTGTATGCTCATTCATGAAACTGAAGCGAGTATATTTGGTTCTGTGAAATGTTCGTCTTGATGTTCATTAAGAACTTGGAATTTCGGAACATATGCCCGAATTCTAGAACTTCAAGAATTTTCAAGAATTTTCCGATGCGCCTATTTTTGGGCGTGAAGCCTAAAAACTACTAAAATATGATATATATACATACATATATCCCATTTGTGTGGCACATCCGTAAATGGAAATGGATAAGTAATTTGTGAATAGGTATTTCGCAGTCAGTAACACCCGATTATTTCTATTTTTTTTTGTAAATTATTTTCTTTTTCTTAATATTGCTCGTATAACACGTACTGTATGTGTGGTCTATTAGTTTTTTCTTTCCTTTCTTTTTTTTAGTGTGTGTGTAGATAAGGTCCATTTGGTACTCTGACCCCAGCAATCGAAACTTAAGTTTTTTTTTTATTTTTGTTATCTTTGAAGTGTAGCAGTAGCTAGCGATTATTATTGTAACAAAATAGTCGAGCAATTAGCCGACTCTTAGCTAGAACCTAAAAACAATGCACTTTGTACGATTTGGAAAATAGAAAACAAAAATCCTATCGAACCGGCTTTCGTTACAATTTACACGGAAATTTTATTGTAACACTGTTATTAGGCTTAACCTTTCTAGCATGGCCCTCTTACAATGTTGTAGCCGTTAAGCCTCCCATTTGACAAGTAATTGTATTGTAATTATTGAGCTTGTTTAGAAGGGTACAATTATATAATTGATGGATTGATTTATTGACTGATTCTGATGATTATTCCATTAACATAAATTAACGCAGAAGGAAAACTGCATTCGGCATTCATTTATCATTTCCTTATATCTATATGCTGTATATGTAGATCAGAGCTAGAAAGGAGGTGTATGTTAAATTACTTACAGACATCATTCAATTTTTGCTACTATATATCGAGTGTCAGACAGTACTATGTATATATTATTAAAAGATTTCTTTCTTTTTCAATCATTGAAATTGTAGAAAAAAAGGACTTCAAAACATATCGGTCTAGAAAATTCCTTATATTTCCATCATATTGCCATAGTGTTTATTTTTTGTATATATTTTTCTAATATCATATTTATGTTAAAAACGACTTATTCAAACTATGTAGCTGCGATTTTATTTGATAAATCTCCTGTGTAGCTAAAACGCTATCTTAGACATCAGCTAGATAATATAATATAATAATATAAAATTATTTTTGATATACTGGTATATAACTATTACTTTATGTCTAGCATATACTTATTTTCAGAGATTCTATTTATTAAATTATTATTTTAAATTATATGTGCATGATATAATTTTCAACTTGAATTCATGAACGTTGATCTTTTGTCGAATAACAGAGTTCCAAATGTTAACAATATTATATAATATATATGTACATACATATAATATAATGTATGCTTCAAGTCGAAAGTTCTATTGCTGCTTCCAAGAAGTTTCATGTAAGAACATGAAACTAAGGATAAATATCGTGACATTGAACGTATAACTGAATATCATTAGACTTAACGTGATTCTATTGTAATGAACATTGTAAATTCTACAGAATAGATAGATATAGTGTGATTGGGGTGTGACTATGTTGTGGGTGTTGCTTGATGCTCCGAACGAGTTAAAGTCAAAGTCAAAGCTAAAAAGCCAGGGTCGGACTGAGAGTTTCGTTATGAACTGTATGCGAAGGTTTGGCTTGAGGTCAGGGTTCATGGCAGCTGACCAACTCATATTATACAATGGCTGAATTCAATGCGCTTTTGTTGCTGTTCTGCTTTCGTAATTAGCTGGTTGGCCATTTATGTATATATTTGTACTATTTATACAAGCTATATGGGCTAGCGACAGCGCCAAAAAAAACAATAAATTTGCTGACAGTAGCTGCAACAGCCGCAGCTCTCTTTCCCCACTGCTCTGTCTCACGCTTTATTGAATATGAAGCTGAGCTGAAAATAAAACAAACCAAACAAAAAGAACAGAATTACAAACGTTCTGTCAGAGGTCGCATGGTCAGCAGCTGGTCAGAGATAAAGATAAAAGCGAAAGCGAATGCGAATGAGTATTTGGTGTTGCGGATGCTCAGAAGTGTAAATCGTCCGTTGGAGCTCGACCTACAGACCCATGGATATGTTAACGTACAGATCTACATACATACACTTACACGTACACATGCGCGCGCGTGTACACGCACACACATTTAGCCTATTCGAGGGCTGCCTCTAAAATAACAATGTTG
The DNA here is from genome assembly GCF_001654015.2 of Drosophila navojoa. Next base: position 52,583 of record NW_022046140.1, on the reverse strand, counting down.
TGCGTCTGGTGAAAAATTATGAAAACTAAATTATTTGAATATTTTATTTATATTTGTGTGACAAGGACAACTAAAGTGTGACCAGCTAGACTTTGTATTTTCAAAGTTTGGCATTATTTGCATATTCGTATGTAAACAAGGCTCGTGTTGCTCTCTGGTGCGGGCAGGATTGTACAATGTGACCAGCACATGTTTAAATGTGAATAGTTGGCGTTTTTTTACACCAACTACATTTAAAATTTAAATCCAGGATAAATAGCTTTGATGTACATATATTGCAAAGCATTATGAAGTGCGCTCATTAATTGCTTGAACTTTTAATCAAAAATTGTCGCAAAATTAATAATAATGTATATTTCAAAGCGAAATAAAGACAAGCTAAGTAAATTAAAAAAAAAAACTTAATACAAAAATAATAGAAATGGTTACTTTATTATTCAAAATAAACACAGCTAAGAAAATTATAAAAAAGCATAATACAAAAATAATAGAAATGGTTATTTTATTATTCAATTCAACAAAATACTTTGATAAATACTCAAAAAAAACCTGCTATAGCCGTTTAGTTATTTTGTTAACTCTGGCAACGCTTCCATTCAATTAGCGGTGAAATTCAGTGCAATATGTAAGTAAGTTTAAACGGTAAACTCAAAAGTTGACAATAAATTCCATTACTTTATTATATACTAAATGAGTTTCAAATAATTTGCCATAATATTTATGCATACCTTAACAGTAAACTGTAAAACATTGGCAGCCGAAAATTTTGTTCATTAATATTTAAGAGTAAACAAAATAATGGGTATTCGCTAGTTCAACTGACGCACATTATTAAGGGCAGACCTCGCAGAGCAGCCACACATGCTCAATATTGGCTTAGATCTCGCTATAATTAACCATTGTCACGCACTTTCCACAATTATGACATCCCCCTTTTCCCCTTAAGCACACAACTGATTAATTTACTACTTTACAGCAACAACAACAAGCCCAATGGTGGCGGAATCGAGATTGGCCAGAACACCATTTATAATATTGTGCTGCTGATCGTGGACATTGTGCTGTTGGTGTTCAAATTCTGGCTGACGATTATACAGGAGATCATCAAGCTGTTCACTACCCGGCCGTTGGAGCATGTCAACGGCAAGTTGGTGCTGATCACTGGCGCCGGCCATGGCATGGGCAAGGAGATGGCATTGCAATATGCTCGCCTTGGCGCCAAGGTGCTCTGCTGGGACGTCAACGAGCAGACCAACACACAGACAGTCAAAGAGATCAAGCAGGCGGGCGGCACAGCCCACGGCTATATTTGCAATGTGGTCCGCCGCGAAGAGGTTCTGGAGTTGGCTACCAAAATACAAAAGGAACATGGCTTCGTTAGCATTGTGATCAACAATGCTGGCATTATGCCATGCCATCCACTGCTCGAGCATACCGAACAGGAGATACGTCTCATGTACGACGTCAATGTGGTTGCTCACTTTTGGGTATGTCTCTACTCTCGCTTACACACAGCCTCCACTCTTCTGGCTTTGTATTTATTCGTTTCTTCTCTAACTCTCTCTCTCTCTCTCTCTCTCACTCTTTCTCTTGCAGATCATCCAGGCCTTCCTACCCGCCATGATTGAGCGCAACGAGGGTAACATTGTGGCTCTATCCTCCTGCGCCGGTCTCTTTGGCCTGCCCAATTTGGTGCCCTATTGCGGCACAAAGTTCGCCGTGCGTGGCTACATGGCAGCCCTGGCTGAGGAGCTGCGCAAGCAGAATCCACTGTCCAAAGTAAGACTTCTTGCTGTCCACTGAGCTATCGTGTTAATTACCTGTCTCCTTTCAGATCAAATTGACCACCATCTATCCGTATATGATCGATACGGGTCTGTGCAAGAATCCGCGCTATCGTTTCCCCAATCTGATGAAACTCATTTCGCCCAAGGACGCGGCCGCTTCCATCATCGAGGCCCAGCGTCAGGGTCTGGAGGAGGCGGCTATACCTCGCCATTTTGTGGGCGTTGAGAAGCTGGGTCGCATAATACCCAGAAAAGCGATGCGATTGGTCAACGATTTCCTCGATACGGGCGTCGATACCGACAAGATTTAAGCCAAAATTTCAAATTGAAAATAATGAAAGAAACCAAAAAGAAAAACTAAAGGTAGAACGCGAAACTTCCAATGATAATTTTAAGTCTCAACAGCTTTATCGATATTCCTTCTAAATTTTTTTTTTTTTTTTTACTTTTTTAAATTTTTTTAGTGGATTTTATACATATTCTTATATTTATCTACTTATACAAGATGTGAATTTAGTGAGCTTAAAGGTTGTTACTTAATAAACAGTTAATTATATCGATTATGAATTTAATTGGAATTTCTTTTGTAATTATAAAAATTGTAAAGATATGAATGATATATATCAATATATAATATACAATCTTTTTGAGGATAATTTTGATGGTGAATAAGATAATGATGATGATGATACTGTCGAGACTGATAAGGATGATTTTTGGTCAAAATATCGATGATAATAGTCATCATTGCGCTACTAAAAATATTGATGATGACGGAGTGTGATTGTAATGCTGATAAAGATGATAATAATAATTATCAACTATGATAATACTGATACATTTTTACATTAATAATACATAGTTGAAATATACCCAAAAAGGTCAATAATTCAACCTTTTTTCGAATTACCTTTAAGATCTCAACTATGCTTTAAGCCTAGCCGTAACTTCGCATACCAATGGAAATCATTGTTGACTTGATTGCGACCTAGAGCTATTATCAATTCCAGATTGTGCCATTAAGCTGAGTCAGACTGAAATCATTTTGAAAACACTTAAGTTTATAGAACATTAAACGAAAGATTGCTAATTGCAGTCTCAATTAAGATCACACCTATTTGAAAGGGGATTTCCTAGGAAACACGAGCAGGTTAATTGGGCCATATTTCAGACAAAGTGGCAAACGTCTAATGAGACTACATGTTCATAAATATATGCTGATATAGAGCTTATTTTCTGGAGTGTTTGACTGACTGTTCGATTTATTGAGTTAAGGTTCTTAACTGAAAGCTTGGGAAAATTAGAAATTTTCTAAGCAATTGGCAAATATGGATACGAGACCTTATAAAACATTCAGAGGTTATTACTGGAGCAACTATTAGATATACTTTCCCCTGATGTGCCTTAGAAATCTATCTATACTTAAAGCAAAGCTTAAGACTATATTGTATATATATAATATAGATACTATGTATATGAATATTAATGATCAATATGTAATACCTTCGCATATGGAGCGTCAATTAAAATTTATATGTACAAGTTTTTCCCAAAGATCATTTCAGGACATCATGCCTTCCCCATATGTGTAAGATCTATGGCTATATACTTCCCAATTCAATATATGCTTATCAGCCAAATAGTTCTACATAGATACTATATATTTTTGATATCGTTTGTTTTTCAACGTGAACAGCGAACAGAGAGAACAGGGATTTGGTGGATTATTTTTTGGCTTTGGTCGCTGCTGCTTTGGCCGCTGCTGCCTTGGCCTTGGCCTTGGCCGCACGCATCTCTCTGGCCTCCTTGGAGGTTATGGAGCCGGGACGCTTCTTGCGCGCCTCCTCGATCTTGGCCTGCTCGGCCAGATTGTCCAAGTAGAGTTGCTCGAAGTCGGTGCGCTCCATGACTTTCTTTTCGGTGGCCCGCTTGCGATCGACAGCCTCGAGAGTCTCATGGAAAGTGGCCAGAGCCAGGCGAAATTGTTCGTCGGACTCGATCATCTTGATGAACTGATCGGGATTATCGGGATCCAGCTCTAGATCGGGCACCACTGGCGGTGCCTCCTCAACGATGGCGGCCTTCGACTGGCGTTCCTCCTCCTCCATAATGAGTGTGCGGCGACGCAGCTTGATCTCATCAACGCGTGCCTCCAGCAACTTGCTGCGCGTAATCTCACGCTCGAACATCTGGATGGGAAAGCGGGAGGAAGGGCAGAGGAAAACAGAGGTGAGATTAGAAGAGATTAGGATTAGCATCGTCAGCTTACTGCCGCCATGAGTGCCTTCTCCTTGCTGGTGGTCTTCTTCATGGCCTCATCCATATTCATGATATGCGTATCGCCATTCGATAGGGAAATGGCCAAGTGCTGTCCGCCCGGCTGAAAGACAACGGCCGTGATGGTTGAACCGAAATTGATGCTATAGATGGGCTTGCGTTGACTCAATAGAAAGTCCCAGAAGTCAACAACGCCATCGATGTCCCCAGTGACAAACAACGAGGCGCGTGCACTGCTCCAGGCGCCGCACATTAGCTGCGAACGCTTCTTCACGTACATGGTGCTCGGACGATTCTTGACCTCCTCGCACCAGATGCGTGCACGCCAGTCCCCGACAATGACGAAATTCTTCACGAAGAACGGGTTGCGATGGATCGTGCGAATCGGCCCGGCACAGATCATGAAACTACCAACGAGCATCTCAACGGGATTCAGACCCTTGCGATTGCCCACGAAAACGCTGCCCAAGTCGGTGCCAGCTATAAAACGAACCGGAATGGTATATTCAAACTCCAGAACGGTGCAGCCGTGGGCATTCTGACGGTTTTGACGATTGCGCGTATACGGCTCCAGAACGATCTCATTGGCTGGCATCTTGAGATCTCGAATGTCCCAGAACTTAACCGAACCATCCAACGAGGCCGAGTAGAATTCTGTATTCGATTTCGAATAGACCCAAGTTAGGGAAGAAGTTTGTTCACGATGTGCCGCCTCCATGGGGCACGTGCTGATGCACATGCCACTCTCGAAGGTCTCCCAAATGCAGACCTTGCCCGTATATGTGCCGGCTGCCATATTGTTCTCCTCCTTGGGACATATCTTGGCGCAAGATATAATCTCCGGGCTGTCATAGTAATACAAGGGCTTGATTGGGTTCTTAACATCCCAGACGTAGAAGGCATTGGTGCCGCCATTGCTATCATCATTGATGACCATGCGACGGTTCTCGCCCTTCAATTCATACAGATTGCTATACTGGGTCATAATCTGTCTGTTGTTATTGGGCATCCAATTGATCACGGACATGTAACGCTGTGGCTGCCACAAGTCGTGAATGATGTTGATGGTGCGCGACTTGAACGGCATGCAAATGGTGCGACCCAAATCGTGTGGCAGATCATCAAAGAAATGATCATATATGTTAATGGCATTGTTTTGGCGAGCTGTATTCATTGTGGTCCTTATGAGCTCCTTAACCTCTTCGCCCCAAGCATCATCACGTTCGACTTTCTTGCGATGACGCAGCGTTTGCTCCTCGTCGTTCATGTTGACCTCCTTGGGCCAGCCGCCCTCGTAGTGAAACATACCATGATCATCGTAGGTTGCATTCTCTGTTTCCACCTCACTCAATGCCATCACGGAGCTCAGTTGCATGGCACGTGTCTGCGGATTACCCATGATATATTTGAGGCGTAGACGGCTGCTCGGATGTACGCTGACCATTAGCTCGTTGCGATCCTCGAAGACGCATTGGCGACCAAAGCGGCGACGCTCGCGCGTCACTACCACCTGATTCTGAAACATGATTATAAATATATGCTAACGAATTATAACTGTTAAGTTCTTGTTTATTTGTATTTGCACTTCATAAATATCAGTTTACGATTGTATGTTACTTATATTATATAGAAATTCTACAAATTTCTCGCACAGATATGAACATGAATTTTGTTGAGCTGTAACTGCTATAGAGTTGAATTTTTTTCAAATTTCAATTGAGCTTTTTGAAATAACTGTCAACGTGAATGGCTTGACAGTCTACTCTAATAACATGTATATCAAGTGCTGAGCAGTTATGTTCGCTGTGGAGCAAAACTGTTAAATGAGCTGCAGGTAAACTCTATGGAAGCCTTAATTTATGAATGATTGTACATAATTATTTTCGACTAATATATGGTATATAATGCCATTTAACTGCTCAACTATATTGAACCAAAGTGCGCCCTCAATTTGTACCGCCATCTTCACTTAACATTAACAGATCAATTGGGCGGCAATGTTAAGTGTACAGAGTGATTTCGGCAAAGTGAATGTCAGCGTGGTTGCGGTCATACGTGAATGGCGCTCTATGGCGAGTACACAAATTCAACAACTGAAATTCGGTTTTGTGTCTCCTCCTGGTGCTGTCCAGATATAAACCGCACACCGCTGGATTAACCAGTGTCCAAGATGTCACCCAAATATACACACGCAATCGTTGCCAGGTGAGTGAATGGAAGTCGCCTGGCTAAGCTGCGCAGTGCAGCGCTCACCTGGACGGGGAAATTAGGTCATGTTGCCTAGGCAATGGCTCAGTGGTTGGCTTTGGGTGGGGCCAGGTTTAAGGGTTGGGGCAAACCAGCAAACATAGTCACCCACGCATTGACCCCGTGCTAAGGCGTAAATTACTTCATTCATTCATTCATGCACTCGCTTATTCACAGTTGATTGTTGTTAATTCGTTTAATTCATAATTTGCGTGTGATCTTCAGAATCTCCAATGCCTTGCTCGAAACGGGCGACTTTGATGTACAATTGGCGAAGCAACAACACGAACAATATTGCACTCTATTGCGTGAAATTGGCTTGGATGTGATCGAGCTGCCGCCGGATGATGCTCTGCCCGAAGGCGTCTTCGTTGAGAGCTGCGCCGTGGTCTGCAATGGAGTTGCGCTTATTGGCAGATCGGAAAATCCGAAACGCCGCCGCGAAGCGGAGAGCATGGCCATCATTTTGAAAAAGGAGCTGGATATACCGGTTATCGAAATCGATGATCCTCATGCCCAATTGGATGGCGGTGATGTGCTCTTTACGGGTAGGTGAATAAATTCAAGCAAATTAATCAATATATTCGCAATTACTGTAATAATCACGGTAATCGCTTACAGGGCGCGAGTTTTTCATTGGCATTTCTAGTTTCACAAACGAGGAGGGCGCCCGCGCCGTTGCCATGGCATATCCCGAATATCCAGTGACTCCTATAAGAGTGAGTTAGGCAAAGACTTGATTTATATTTAGTTCTAATCGAAAGAAATTTGATTATTTCTGAATAGGTGAATGGTTGCAAGCGCTTAAAGTACTACGTCACTATGGCTGGGCCGGATGTGCTGTGTGTGAGCACAAGTGCCACCTGCCAAGAGATTGTGAAGCGCATGGAGCGAGAGGCGAGCTTCACCTATCAGAAGCTCACGTTGCCCGAGGAGAGTGCGGCAAATATGTTGTATATCAATGGCACAATTGTGCACAGATCACCCGCTGAGATTCCAGAAGCCTACAAGGTATTTCCCCCCCACTGTTATACGACTGTTCTACATGCACTACATTCTTCGATTTTATTTACAGACTTTAAAAGAGAAAATCGACATTCCAACACGTAACATAAACATTAGCGAATTTAGCCAATTTTCCAGTGGATTGACATCGGCGTGCCTTTTGCTGCGACGCTGGAAGTCCATACGCAGCATTTGAATATGCAAATCGTTGCATCGATCCTACATCCAACTATCCATCTATATAAATCGAATAATGTTATTTTGTATCTAAAGAGAACAAAACACGCACAAGCGCTAGTTTTCATTGTTAATGGCGCAGCAATATCAATATGTCAACTAATTAGTAATATATCATAAATATTTGTATTTAGCGTGCATCTATTGCAACATTTTTGAAACCGTTATTTGTTAAACTTTAAGTAATATAATGTTAAAGTATTTATACATATACACAAAAACCTAACACAAACACACACACACACACTGACACAGCCTTCGCACACATTCTCTAAACCTTGTTTATTTTTTGTACATTTAAATAGTTATTTAATTTATGACAATATGCAAAAAAAAATTATATATATATATATCTTATATATTACAAATTTTATCATTGGACTCTCAGTTGTGCGACTACGTTGTCTAGCTAACGAATTGTATCTACTTTACAAGTAGCTGTTAAATGTGTTCACTGTACCGTAAAATATAAATAAACGCTAAACATTTGTAATTTCTTTACAAAACAATTTGTATAAGTATTTCTTGTTACTTGTATATTGATACAGTGTATAATTATATATATTTAAAAATCTATATTCATAATATCGTGTTTACGACATGAAAGATATTACATCTTTCAGAATTTAACGTTATATCGAAATTCTTTCCCTATTTATTTCGCAAACTGCCCTTACCCAAATACCGAATACCCAAGTACTTTTCCTTAGATATTTCCCTCCCATAGTACTTATTCGCAATTACCCCAAAAGCCTTCCCAGGATATTCCCCAAAAATATCCTTTTTCCCTTGGAAAACTTAACCAAGTCTCCGAGTATCTCTAGGTAGATATTTGTTTAAAATTTAACTTTAAACTTTAAATTCCATATTTCCACTTTTTTTTAATGAAATAAAAAACAATTTGTTTTTAAAATTGCATTATTCGCACTTCATTTTTGTGAAATATACAAAATACATAATACACAAAAGTTTAGTTACTAAAATTTAACATTTTAAAAACTGTTTTAATCTTTAGATGAGTTCAGCTTACAGTTGACTTATTTACTCGATGTTTCATGAAGTTATATATATGTATATACTATGTAAATTTGTTGTTGTGTTTGTTTTCATAATCTCTTTTTTTTTTTTTTTTTGTTGTTCTTGTTGTAAGCGATTTCTTAGGGCCTATATATAGACATAATAAATAGATGTTGTAGGAGTCAAGTGAGTTGTGTGAAGTATGTAATGCCAAATGAGTTACGCTAGCCAAGTATATATATGTCTACTTATATGTATATATATATATATGGTATATATGAAGCATATAAAAGTACAAATGCAATATACAGTAAATATATATAGTTAAAAAAATGCTTAGGCTCTATTGAGGAGAGGAATACTTTGGCATTGGCCTAGCAGCCAAGCACGGAGGGTTTGTCGTATCGTCTCTATAACTATGCCTACATCTAGTTATAGATGCAGAAATATCTGTGTAGTCTATATAGTCTATATAGGCTAGTGTATAAGCTAACTAGGATTGTTTGCTCTAGGATCGATATAGGAAATGACGCTGCTTTGGCTGCTATCGTCTTCCACAGTTTCATTGAGATGATCTTGATTGCTGCTCGAGTTGGGATTGGGATTCGAATTGGAATTGGAAGTGCTGGAGGACGGATGCTGCAGCTGTGTCTCAGTCTTACGCAATCTCTCGGCCGCTGTTGGCGAGCTGTGCGCCTCCTGCAGCAGCTGCTTGCAGGCCCTGAGCGGACTGCGGCACTTGATGGCCTCGTATAGCTCGTCAATGGAGTTATTCATGGCCACCTCGTCATCCTCATCATCGTCGACGCCACCAGCACCAGCGCCACCACCACCAACAATCTCATCCTCCTCGGTGGCTTCCGCTGTGGCCTCGCGGCCACCAGCTCCGCTATTGCCCACGTGCAGCTGGTTCTGATGCAGTGCATAGACGGCATCACCATTGGCCACAAACTCATCGTCGAACTCATTGAGCACATCCACATCCGCGTCGCTGGCATTCGAGGACTGGTAGCAACGGAAATCGTCCGTTAATGTCAAATTCAAATCGTTGTCCGTCTGCGGCGCATACAGTCCGTGGCTGCGTATGCTGATCTCAGAGTTCTGGTAGTTCAGATCGCTCTCATTGGTCGGGCTGGCGGAGAGCAGCCGCGTGCTGCTCGGAAGATTAAAGTGATCCACACCGCCGACGCCAGCGCAGGGCCGGCTGCGTGCATTGTGCGTGGCTTGCAACTGGGGCAGATTGCTGCTGGAGCAGGAGTACATCATCTGGGTGACCAGCGAATTGCCGCTGCTGCCAGCCAGGGAGCCCAGATTGTTGCCCTCCAGAGCAGCTGTTGCCGCACTGCCAGCGGCCTCCTTGGTGGCAGCGCCCGCGACGAGCATGTCGTGTATATTGTTCAAGGACTTGGACTGCTGCTGCTGGCTGTAGCGGATGAGCACGCTGGGAAAGTCATCCTCCAGGCGTATGCTATTGGTCACCTGCAGCGAGTTGGACACATAGATCTCGTGCTTCTGCAGCAGCGGCTCCTCGGCAGCGGCCGCCTCGCTGCTCGCCGCCTCCGGCAGACCCAAGCTATTCATGGCCTCCAGGCTGGGTCGCTTCACGGGCGTGGAGCTCAGCGGCGCTGCTCGCTCCCGAAAGACCTGCGCGTTAAGATCGCTCTGCGGTGTGCCGGGCATTGTGTTGGCATACAGCGGCGCATGCTCATCCAAGGAGCTGCCGTCGTCATCCTCGTGCGTGGTCAACAGCTCGTCGTCGTGCTCGTGCAGCGTCTCGTCCAGCAAGGATGGAGTGCGCAGCTTGATCACCTCATGCTGCGGCGTCAGTGTCTCCGGTATATTCGTGTAGATGTTCGCCTGCAATATCTTGGAGGCGGGCACAAATCGCTTGTGCTGCTGCTGCTCCACCGGCGACTTGTAGTGCAGATTCGTGTTGTTCACCTTGCTGCCGCCAGCGAGTAGGGTCATCGCATTGTGATGCCGTGCATACAACTGCTCGGAGCTGGCGTCGCTCAAGCTGTGCTGGCTGTGCAGCTGTTGGGGCAGCGCCTGGCGCTGCAGCTCGAAATTGTTGCGCTTGGCCAGACGCTTCTGTTTCTTGAAGAACTTGCGCGCCACATTGATCTGATTCGGATTGTAGAAGATTTCGGCGCTGGGTATGCACTCCTGCCCGTTGCCCACATGGAGTAGATGATGTTGTCCCGTCTGCTGGGAGACAGCGGAGGCTCCGCTCAGCGTCTGCTGGCCATGATTGTTGTTGATGATGGTTATGGACGTGGCCGAGTTGCCTCCCATGCCGCCTACGCCTCCACCAGCGCCGCCGCCACCGCCGCCGCCAACTCCGCCAGCCAACAGCTGCTGTGTGGTGCAGTCCAAATGGCCATTGCTGCGATTCTGGCTGCGCATGCTCCGGGCACTGCTGCTGCGTTGCTTGTTGGAGCACTGGCTATTCGAGCGCGAGCCGGCCGAGTTGTTCGGCTCGTAGAGGCTGCCCGGACCCGCTTTGTAGGCGACAATTGAGTTGCTTATCATGGCAGCGCCCTGGCCAGCCTTGGCGTTCGATGTGCCAGCGGCCGCTGCAGCTCGCGCTTGACTGCTGCCATTCCGGGCATTATTGTAGGCCACCAGGCGACTGGATCTGGCCAGGCGATGCTGTGCCCAGGCCTGGCGTGCATCGTTCCGGGTCAGATTGTAGAAGAGCAGCACAAACAGAGCCAAGGCCACACAGCTGGCGACAAAGCTCAGCACGTAGAGCTCCTCCTCGCTGTGCACATAGAAGGCGGCCGATAGCCAGGCGCAAACGTAGAGCACCAGGAAGATCAGGTGTCCACGCAGATGTGACATATTGGAGCGCTCGTAGTCATCCACGATGCTGCTCAACGGATTGCTCAGTGTGCTATACTGCTCCTGCAGCTGCAGGGCCGAGCTGCTCGCCTCCTGCTTGACGGTCGCACAGCCATTGGAGTCCAGCCAATCCAGATCAATGTGCTCCGTTGCCTGGGTATTATTGTCCGAGTATTGACGCTGGCCGAGATGCTGTTGCTGCTGCAGCACATTCACCGCCTGCTGGCTGAGCTGATAGTAAATGCAGAGCGCCAGGAAGCCACTGAAGATCAGCAGAATGCCGGCGGGCACCACCAGCGCATTCAGCGTCGTCGAGTTGTGCAGGAAGCAGAAGCTGTAGGCGGCATACTCCGACATGTTGACGGCGCTGCTGATGCCACAGATGAGCAGCGCAATGCCCCAGCCAACCAGATAGATGCCCAGTATGGGCTTGCGCTGGTGCGGCTCCTGCGGCAGTTGCATGGGCAGCGACTGCTGTCCGTTCAGTGGCAGCGATGTGGCGGTCGTTGATTTGCTCAGCCGCTTGTACATGCTGCTCAGGCTGACGCACAGCCAGAGCAGCACACAGAGGCTGAGGTAGTGCAGCAGCAGTCCAAACAGGCGGCAGTGCAGCAAATTCGTTGTCTGATAGATGCCCAGCATGAAGGTCAGGCAGAGTGTGGACAGGGCCAGCCAGGTGTTGACCAGGGCGTGACGCTGCACCCGATTGATGCGTATGGCACAGCCGAAGACCACGAATGTGACGATGTTGAACCAGGCGCAGCCGAACAACAGACCGCAGCCCACATAGATGGGCAGTGGGGCGTGCCGGAAGCGGGCGCCCGCCTGCTCGCTGCGATAGTCGTTCAAATAGGCGGCCCGCTGCAGCAGTCCGAAGTAGCCGCTGCGACTGCTGCAGCTGAACATGAGCAGAGTGCGATGCTGATAGTGCTGCTGGCAGACGCGGGTATTCCATTCCTGTTGCTGCTCATCCCACCAGGCGGGCAGCGGGGCACTGCGCTCGTCATGATACGGATGGGCGCGCAGCATTATGGTTATGCGCTGCTGATAGACGTCGTCCTGCTCCAGATTCAGCTCCTCCTCGACGGCTGGCAGTGGATTATCGATGGGCTCGCCCTCGCTGTAGAGACGCGCTCCGATAACCACGGAAGACAGCGTTTCATTCTGCTTGCTCATCAGGTTGGGCAGCAGCTTGGCGTTGCGATGCAGCGTAATCATAAGCCGCAAATTTCGCTGCTGGCTGCTGGAGCTGTTGGCCGATGTCAGCTGATCGCTGAGCACCTGGTAGGGCACCTGTATGGCTGCATCGATGTCGCCGTGCTCGTACATGGGTATCGTATCGTTGGCGCTGTTGCACTGCAGCCCACGCTGGCTGCCGTCGAGCCACACGCAGGACATGCTCAGAAATTGCTCCAGGCTGATATTGAAGAACTCCACGAAGATGTTGCGCTGCAGCATCTGGCGCCGCCAATCGCTCGTCTCGCCATCGCCGGCGGCCATGGTGCTGCTGGTGGCCAGTCGCAGGGCGGCGGCCTCGACAATGTGGAGCAGCTTGTGGCTAGTGCCCTGCTCCAGCTGGGCGGCCTCGAAGATCTTGACCGGCAGCGTGAGCAGCTGGGAGACAATGTCCATTAGCAAGTAGCTTATCTCCTGCTGATGTGCGTCCAGTTGCTCGAGATATTTGAGCAACGTTCGTGCTATATACTCCAGGTCCATGGGATCCCTAATCTTGTGCAGCTGCGTCTGTATGTGTGTAAAGTTGTGCAAGCGCCTCGCAATTTCCAGCGCATTTTTGCCCTTCGTCAGCGTTAGATTCACCTTCGCGAACTGCTCGAAAATGCGCGTCGTCTCGCTGACATAGACACAGCTCTCGACATTCAGGCGATGCCATTGACCGTCGTTGCCGCACTCATGCGAAGCCCTTCGCTGCAAGCTCATATCGCTGGGCTCCTCGACGCAGGCCTGCAGCACCGTCTCACCTCGCATTGTGCGCGGCCAGTGGTAGCTGCCCTTGTTCGTATGCGTGATCATAGCATCGCAGTAGAGCGTGCCCTTGGCCACCACATGCAGGACAATGGATTGGGACAGATTCGCTTGCTGGCTGCGCAGCGTGCAGTCCCACATGCCCGTATGATTCTGTGTTAGGCTGCTAATGCGTAGGATCGAATTCAATATGCCCGAATCGTTGGAATGGCGCGTTTCCAAGTGCACATCGTTGAACACCTTGGTGGGATCCCGATAGATGATGTCATCTGTGGAGTTTTGGTGTCTGATCTTATCCGACCAGCCCCAGAAGACGTAGGCACGCGTGGGCAAGTCCTCAGACTCTCGCGGGGCGCCAATTGCCACGCGTGGAGCGAAGCACTTCAGCTGCAGCTCATCGCCCTCAAAGGCAATCTGAAGCAAAGTATTAAGAAATTAATAAATGTTTCTGTTTGCTTGGAAATTGCTGCACTTCATTTACCTGATTCTGTTTGGGTACAAGCTCCAGGAGTGGCTGAAGCAGCGATTCGCAACGAAAGTCAATGCCCACTTTTAGCTTCTTCAGTGGCATGCCACGAAAATTGACGGGTGAATCACATTTGGGCGCCGGCAATAGCCGTATGTCGCGTGCATTGGACCAGGCAATCAACCAAATCAAACCGCAATCACAGGCCAACGGATTGTTCGATAAGTCCCTAAGAAATGCATATGTCAGATATTTCAGTTTCATATAGATAGGGGGAAATAATGAAGAGAACTCACAGCTGCTTTAGCTTCGGCATTTGATCGAATGTTCCTTCATATATATGACTTATAGAATTGTTACCCAGACGCAAGCGCTCTACATTGGGCAGACTGTTGCCAAAGCTGCGCTTGTCCAGTTCGGTGAGCAAATTTGATGATAGATCCAATCGTTTAAGTTCCGTAAAACTTTTGAAATCGTCTTCGCTTATGTGTGCAATTGCATTTTTACTGGCATTGCTGCAAGGTAACTCATAAATAACAATTGATTTATGGCCAAATGTATAAAACAATGCTTACATGCTGACTATGTTGTGGACATCGTCGCCAAAATTTAACTCCCTCCAATTAACAATATGCAGCTCGTCGCAGCGAACGCGCAACGATTGAATATTCTCTGAAATATTCTTGCAGCTACATTTACTGGGGCACATTGCCTGCACAACAAAGGTCGTTTGCGTGCAGAGCGCGACCAGGGCCCATAGCCACATTTGTGCAACGTTCATTTTGTTGCTTATTTATGTAGTTGCATTTGTGGCGTCCATTTAATTAACAACACATTTGCAAACAAATGCATAATAAACAAAAACAGCAAAAGTTACAACAAAAAAATTCAACCAGTATTGCTCTATGCACAGAATTTTCTATAATGCGGCGGTCTAATACTAAAAATACCAAAGAATACTAACATATGTTATCGATAGTCGCTTTAAATATATTAAGTATTTTAACTGATTTTTATGTGGCAAACATTATCTATACGACTTTCAAACGACAGCTGGGAGAAATCCTCTAGATAATCATGTTTTATTGTCAGTTTAAGTGATTTTGTAGTCATGGTTTCTTGACATATTTTTTTCAAGCCGAGGTGTAATCACTCACTTTATACAGTAAACAATGATGTACTATCAAAACAAAAACATCAAATCCCATTCGAATTATTTACGTTTGGGCTATTTAATTATTTTATTCATATCTATAAGAAACAGCAAAATTTAAAATGTGCAACGGACCCAACCGCAATTCAAATAAATAACTATACAAACATATTCAATTGAAGGCACCAAATATTGCCCGCATATACAATTATCTGTGTCTTGGGTGTGCACACACTTGTATCGTATATTGTTTTTATAAAAATTGACGTGTCAGATATAAGAGTGGTCAGCTTTATATACATCATACCATATTGAACACGTCGTTTAGTTAAGCATAAAGTGGATGGAGTTCTTGAAGAGTGGTATCAAGACCGTGCTGGGCAGCACTGAGCCGGGCCAGCAGCCCAGTGCAGCCGAAACAGTTGAAAAGCTCGTCGATCGAGTTTATTCGTCGACCCTGCTCGAGGATCGCCGTGATGCTTGCCGGGCCTTGAAAGCGCTCTCACGGAAATATCGTATAGAGGTGGGTGCTCAGGGCATGCCACCTCTAGTGCAGGTACTGCAAAACGATGGCCAGGACGCTGAAATCATAAGCTATGCCCTAGACACGCTGTGCAACATTGTCACCAGCGAGGAGTTCGACGAGGAAGCTGACAATCCGGCTGTATCCGTGAATGTGGGCGAACAGTTCACCGAAATGTTCATCAAGAATCCGGAGCATGTCACTCTCGTCATGGGCTATCTCGATGAATACGATTTTCGTGTCCGTCGAGGCGCCATCCAGTTGATCACGTCTCTGATTGCGAATAAGACACGCGAACTGCAGGAACTGGTGCTGGTCAGTCCGATGGGCGTGTCCAAGCTTATGGATTTGCTCACCGACAGTCGTGAAGTGATCAGAAACGATGTTCTCCTGCTGCTCATCGAGCTGACCAAAGGCAATTCCAACATACAGAAGATTGTGGCATTCGAGAATGCGTTCGATCGTCTGTTCGATATTGTGCGCGAGGAGGGCTGCTCGGACGGCGGCATTGTGGTCGAGGATTGTCTTATATTGCTGCTGAATCTACTCAAAAACAATTCCAGCAATCAGCAGTTCTTCAAGGAGGGCTCCTACATACAGCGACTGGCCCCAATGTTCTTGTTGAACAGCTCCAATGGCAGCTCGGATGCGGACGAGAGCAACTGGACACCGCAAAAGGTCTCCAATTTCCATTGCATGTTGCAGGTGGTGCGAGCCCTGGTGACGCCCAGCAACCAGCAGCAGGTGGTCAGCGCGTGCCAGCGTGTAATGCAAAAATCACAATTGCTGCAGGCGCTCTGCGACATCCTCATGAGCAGCGGAGTGCCAGCGGACATACTGACGGAGACGATCAATACTGTGGCGGAGGTGGTGCGCGGCGATCGCGAAAATCAGGACGAACTGAGCCGCGTTCAGGCGCCCAGTCAGCCACCGCGTCCGGCCATTGTGGTCCTGCTCATGTCCATGATCAATGAGAAGCAGCTGCTGGCGTTGCGCTGTGCGGTGCTCTATTGCTTCGAGTGTTATCTCTATCGCAACTCGGATGGTCAGCGTGCAGTGGTGCAGACGCTGCTGCCATCTAGTGCCACGGACGTGAGCTCGCTCTCCACCGGGCAGCTGCTGTGCACGGGTCTCTTCTCGACAGACACGCTGGCCAATTGGTTCGCTGCTGTGGCCCTGATGCATACGCTCGTCGAGAACGTTGCCCAGAAGGAGGAGCTGCTGCGAGTGCTCCTGGCCACGCCTGGCGGACAGCGACCCATCACACTGCTGGAACAGTGCACAAGTCTGATGCAGCAGGAGCGCTACCGCTTGCAGAGCAAGGTGGGTCTGCTCATGCTGCTCAGCGTTTGGCTGGCCCACTGTCCGGGCGCGGTCAAGGCCTTGCTGGAGACCCAGGGCACCATGGCCTATCTGACTGCCCAGCTGTGCGCCAATGAGCACGACGAGCGTGAGTATCTGGTGCAGGGCATGTGCGCCTTTCTCATGGGCCTCTGCATACAATTCAACGACAATTCGCTGGCCAACCAGCGCCGGGAGGACATCAGCCAGCTGATCATCAAGCGCATCGGCCAGGAGACCTTCTGCAACAAGCTGAGCGAAGTGTCGCGCCACGAGGCCTACAGTCGGGCGTGCAAGCAGGCACAGATACGAGCCAAGGGCGCCAGCGAGCTGCTGCTCGATTACGAGTACTGCAAGCTGTACAAGGGTCTGGAGGCGTTGATAGCCAAGCTGGTCAGCGGCTTCGATGTGGATGGCATTGAGCTAACCGAGCTCACTCTCAGCTCAGAGGCCTCCGCTCTGGTGGCCCAATATAAGGGCATCATACGCGGCATGGACGCGCAAATACAGACTCTGGAGCAGTCCAGCAAGCAGCTGGAGCAGCAGAACGCTGAGCTAAAGGAGCAGCTGAGCCAGGAGCAAACGATCAGGGCCCAGCTGACCGATCAGAATACGCTGCTCAAGGCACAGCTGGCGGCGCAGCCAACAGCAGCTGCAGCTGCAACTCCAACGACAACTCCAACTCCAATTGCCACGGCAACCGCGGAGCAACAGACCACAGAAACTGCCAACGATGAGCAGCTGAATGCAGCTCGGTATCAAGCGAACATGTATTTTGCGGAGAACATACGATTGACCAAGGAGCTGGAGACGCTGCGTCAGCAATTGGCAGCGGAGAAACAGCGAGCGGACGCCGCCCAGGAGTCATTGCTAGCTACACAAAAGGATCAGGACGATTTGCTCGAGCTCCTCGCCGATCAGGAGGCCAAACTGGCGCGCTACGAGTCGCCGACGAATGAAGCCAACGACACAAACGGCAGATAACTTGTGGCAAGCGAATCTTTCTATACGAATGTGGATTGTATTAGCACAGCACTTGATGTGTTCTACAAGGATGTGGACTGTATTAACATATACACACACAGGCACTCGCGGGCGCTGCTGTGTGTGTGTGGATGCTCGACTCAATGCCAACTGCCCCTCTCCTTATGCATTCTTATTGTTTTTACATATATACATACCATTACATAGATAAACTCACACACACTTACGTATATGATTATACACATAAATATGTACCCACAACTAATGTATTTGATTTGTTTCACAAATTAGACGAGTCCTTCTATTTGTGTATGGCCCCTTTAAATGTGAAATAAATAGTGAATGCAATATTATACAAGTATATATAAAGAATTTTAGTTTTACTACCACAACATTTTAGATGATCCAAGGTAAATGGATCAAGGAACCAGCCATATCGTCACATTAATCATGGACCCATAACGTTTACGTGATCAATGCTAGATTTCTCATCAATCGTTCGTGGATTCCTTCAGTTTTATATAAATTATTAAACACTGTCTCTTCTCTCTTACTCTCTCTCTCCCCCTCTAACTCATTTCCGATTAAGAAAATTTGACTAAATTCAAGCTCGTAACAATCTTGAAATGTGGCGTCATGACTGAAGCGATTCACAATAGTTTAAAATTCGAGATACTCTTCTATCATGATACGCTAAGCCAGTATATCGTTAATTAGCGTGGGATGCTTAAATGTCAATGTTTAGATTTGCAAACGGATTCTATCTTCAGGTTCAATTATATTGGGATTCGCTGGCATTTGATTTTTTGAAATCCTTCAGCTGGGTCTTGAAATACTATAGGGTCGTTAGCTCAATTAGATTCAAATATAATAAAAAAGTTATATAGAAAGATAGGGATATATTTTAGGAATAGACCCTAGAACCTTATTATCATCATGACACTTGCTAAGCGACATAGAATTACTTCAGAACTCCCATATTTCTTAAGCTTCACTTTAGTATATAGACATTTAGATCTATCTATATAGCTGCACTTTGAGAGATCTCTACATAATCCATAGAAGATTAATCAACATTCACTGGAACACATTTTCGATGGGTTTTGCCTTTTAGGTTAGCGCACAGATATAGTTCACAAGAAAAAAAAATAAGGTGTGTTAACTTAGGTATATCTTTTGACCATTCACATTTATTAACGAGATGGCTACAAAAATTTGTTTCTTATTTTCGTGGATAGATGTTTGTAGATGGTTGGTTAGCAATTGTTGGCCACTTCACATTTACTTCTTGTCACTTGAAACAGAGCTCTTCGATTCACGGATCGAGGCGGAACGGCGGCGCTTGGCCTCCTCACGCTTGGCCTTCGACTCCTTCTTACGCTGCACCAGGAGCTTGGCGTAATCAGCGGCAGCTTCCTTGGAAGCCTGCTGGCGCTTCTTCTTCAATGCAATGCGTCTGTGTTTGCGCTGCAGGACCACTGGGGTGATCAGACGCTGAATTTTGGGTGCCTTGGAGGTGGCCTTCTTGCCCTCCTTGGCGGGCAATGGGCGACGCACAACATAGGGACGAACATCATCCTCCTTGGACAAGTTGTACAGCTTGCGGATCTTGCTGGCACGCTTGGGTCCCAGACGACGTGGAATTGTGGTGTCTGTAAGACCGGCAATATCTTGTTCGCCCTTCTTGATGACAACGAGCGCCAACACGGACATGTTGGAGTCCACAATGCAGCCGCGCACAGACTTACGCTTGCGCTCGCCAGTGCGGCGTGGGCGGTAGCAGGAGTGTCCCTTCTTCAACAGAAGACGCACACGACCTATAAAGCGGCAAGTAATTCAATTGTAATTAAATAATTCTTAGTCATGAGCTGATTCGATTAATTTACTCACCGTGCGAGAGAACACCTTGCTTCATGGGGAAACCCTGCTTGTCGTTGCCGCCAGAGATACGCAGCTGATAGCCCTTCCATTCATCACCCAGAATATCGGCTTCCACAACTTGGCCCATACGCTTCTCGTAGAACACACGTAGTTTGTGCTCATCGACAACCTCGAACAGCTTTTGGCATCCCGTTGCGGGATAAGAAACGTTGAGCTGCAAGTAAACACATACATTTGTTGTTTAGTTCACATACACATCCATATATACAAATTTGCCGCAATCGTTATCTTCAATTTTAAAGGCAATCACTTTAGTTTTTCAAGTTACACTAAATTTGTGCACAAGTTTAATGTTAATGCTAGCTGTTTTTCGCAATATTTCATTATGTTTACAGCGTTTGTTATATTATTTTTCACAAAATTTTTGCACACCTTCATTATGTTGGTCTTGCTGCAATCAACACAGAAAAAAAAAGAAACGCTCTTGTCAAATACCAACTAGGTAAGGGAAAGGAAATAGGGATGCAGCAACCAAACTTATATCGAACTTATCGATATGATAAAAACAAGCTATCGATTAAATTTAAATACGCTTCAAACGCCGAATGCTGAATCTAAATTATGCACGCGAAATTGAATTGTAGACTATTCAAAGTAACTTCAATTCTGAATGTGAAAATGTCTTAAAGACAGAAGGTATTAAAAAATGTTGCTAATTCAATCGCTCATCCCTAATAAACTAGGTTCATCGATATTGTCCAATGCAAACATACCCATAACAGCTGTCAAAAAATGGAGTGACCATGGTACTGAATTGGAAAACAGGGTGCCTCCACACGATAAACAACGATTACAACACGTGTTGTGCTTGAGTTTGTTATTAAAAAGTTGGATTTCATTGTGCACCAAAATGGGTAAACCAAAGAAGTCTAATGTGGCAACAATAAAAAATGTGAGCTTGGAAAAGCAAATAACAGAGGGTAAGGTACAGAAAGCTAAATCCAAGGAAAAAGTTAAGCTACGTGCAGAAGAGTCACCGGTAGGTACATCCTTGACAGATGCAATTTCATATAAATAATACAGGTGCTTTATTAATTGACAGAATATAGATGCGAAAAGCAGTCAAAAGATATTGGCAGCAGCTAGACAACAGCAACTTGAGCTCGACGAGGAGAACTTTCCAAGCTTAACAGCACCAAGGACTGTGAAACTTAACTTGAGTATGTAAACAAATATTTGTAAATCAATTTATTTTTAACACCATAAATCCTTTAGATGATGGCATGGATCAAGACGAACAGGAAGATGTTAACGAAAACGATTTCATGGCGGATTTGGGTATGGACGAAGACGATGTCGCTGCCTTCGAACGTTTCCAACAGCCGCCTGCAAAAGAGGGCAAACGCACTTTGCATCTGTCTGAGATTATAATGCAAAAGATTCAGGAGAAGGGCGCCGATATACACACCAAAATCTCGGATGAGGGTTCATTGAGAATTGAGGAAATCGATCCGAAAGTAAAGGAAATGTATGAAGGAGTCCGAGAAGTGCTCAAACGCTATCGTAGTGGCAAAATACCGAAGGCCTTTAAAATTATACCCAAACTAAGGAACTGGGAACAAATATTGTTCATAACGGAGCCACACAATTGGAGTGCTGCTGCCATGTTCCAAGGTACTCGTATCTTCTGTTCGGTGCTCTCCCAGGCGATGGCTCAGCGTTTCTATAATTTGGTTTTATTGCCACGCATTCGTGACGATCTTTGCGAATACAAGAAGCTCAATATGCATTTGTACAATGCGCTTAAGCGTGCGCTCTTTAAGCCGGCTGCCTTCATGAAGGGTATCATATTGCCATTGCTCGAATCGGGCGACTGCACCTTGAGGGAGGCAATTATATTTGGCAGCGTCGTGGCGCGTAGCTCCATACCTGTGCTGCACTCGTCTGCATGCCTGCTGAAGATCTGTGAGATGAACTATTCAGGTGCCAATTCGATATTTATTCGTTATTTCTTGGACAAACGTTATGCACTGCCATATCGTGTTATAGATGCAGCGGTCTTTCATTTTCTGAGGTAAGCACTAGGGGATGATCCAAGAAATATCCATTCTCAATCACTTTTTCTACCACTACAGATTTGAGCAGGATAAGCGTGAATTGCCTGTACTATGGCATCAAAGCCTGCTGACTTTTGCGCAACGTTATAAGAATGATATTTCATCCGAGCAAAAGGAGGCGCTGCTGCAGCTTTTAAAGTAAATATCAATTTTATAGGTTATGCAATCTAACATTCAAATATATTTAACCCTTTCCAATTGCAGAAAGAAATCTCATCCGAAGATCACGCCGGATATTCGACGTGAATTGCAGGCGGCCCAATGCCGTGATGTTGAAATGATGGAGACAATGAACGAAACCGCTGGTCAGCCGATTAAGATGTACACAGATGAAGATGTCGGCTACGAGGGCTAACAAATTATACTATATAGGCATTATTTTTAGTTAATAGTTTTTGAACTATTTTATATTTTGAAAACAATCAAAAGCATTGATTATGTTTATGTAAATATATAGTATATATACACATGCGTGACTGAAATTTACAATTTATGAATTCCTTAAGAACATTTAAATTTTGATTATTTTACTATCGGCGCATTTTAATATATTTATCGGCTAATCGTAACGTATATCGATTCATTCATAACATAGCACATGGATCTTTCAATTTGAAGACATAATCCGTCGACAGTCGTGCAACTCTCAACTAATTGTCAACTATCTCAGTGATACATCTTGGAGTTTTTTAACAGAAATTAAATATTTACACCACATTGGGGTGCCACCGATTGTTTATTTTATAATTGAATTGCTTATCGATAGTTAAAGCGTAAAGAAGCACTTGTCAGATACAATAAGTAAATCAGCTGTTGGCTTTTGTCGGTTATCACAAAAAAAAAAAAACATTACAAATTAATTTTAGTTAACATTTTGAGAGTAACTAGAAATTTCATTCAACAAATGGATTCGAATTTGCGTAACGTATGCTTGGCTTACCTAACTGCTACATTTTTAATTCATAAATCCATTATATGTATGTACTCAATTGCAGCTGAAAGATTTTCTTACATTATACAACAAAGTCACTGAATTGTGCTTCAATCGCTGCATCGATAATCTCAGCCAACGTGAACTATTCGAGCAAGAGGTAGGCATGCATAATTATCTGTTTCTCTAGAATTGATTAAACATTACTTCGTATAAATAGACCACTTGCGTGGATCGATGTGTGACAAAGTTTGCACGCTTTAATCAAAATATGATGAAGTCCTATGTGGATGTGCAAACGAAAATCAATGCCAAGCGGATGGAAGAAGTTGAGCAACAGAACGCTAAACAATTGGAGCAGCAGCAGCAGGAGGAACGCATCAAAGAGCAGCTTAAGGAAAAAGAAGTTTCTGTCGCAGTACTAACGCCAGCTACATCGCCGGCTAAATTGGCCATGTAGCAGCAGCAGAACCAAATGGATTGGAATGCCATGCCCCAGCTTTTATTTACAATACTAGACAGTTAAGCAGCAACAACAAAAATCACACATACATACATACATACACACATATATATATACACTATACACCATAGAAATGCCGCGCATTTGTCTGCTTGCATTGATCGGCCTGCCGGGTGCTGGCAAAACAACTCTTAGCAAGTGGCTAATGCAGCAGCAGCCGGACTTACTGGCTGGCTGGCATTTGTTGCACTTGTGCTACGATGATTACTTCGATATACAACCTACAAACAAGATAGAATACAAAGAGCAACGACAGTTTATATACAATTTGCTTGAGCAACTCATTGTGGCTCTACAAGCAGGCAAGGCCGATCTGCCAGGACAGGTACGAGAATCAGCCACAACAACTGGCAACAGCAATCATCTAATAATATGCGATGATAATCACTATTATCGCAGTATGCGCTATAAACTGTATCAACTAAGTCGCAATCAGAATTGCCTATATGCCCAACTTCATCTGGCTAGCAGCTTGGATGACGCTCTGCTTGCGAATGAGAAACGTGGAGCCAATGGAGCATTGCCACCAGCAGTAGTACAACAAATGGGAACGAGACTCGAGCCACCAAGTGAAACTTTGGCTTGGGAGCAACTTACATTAACACTTAATAGCACAATAGATTTTAATGCAGTAGCAGAAGAAATTCACAACTTTTTACAAACATTACTCAATAGCCCACTAATTGTTACGCCTGCACAGCAGGAAAAGCAACCGCAATTGCAATCGCTGACCCATCAATTGGATTTAAAGTTGCGGGCCCGCATTCAGAACCAAATGAAGTCCAACAAAGTCGAGGAAATGCAACAGCAGCCAGAGCTACGTCTACGAAGTCTTGCTCTAAACGAACAACGCAAACAGATTTTAGCACAATTTCGTTTTGATATGCGCAGCGGGCAGATGGAATTTTCTAATGATAAATTGGAATACTATGTTAATATGTTAAAGTAGACTAAAGAAATAAGCGTTAACTGTTTAAACATTGTACATATAAACATAATTGCTATAGTCTAGTGCATTAAATAACAAACAAACGAAACGATCAGAAGTTTCATATTAAGGAGTGTAAATTTCTCTCTCATTCTCTCTGATTGTGTGGCTCTTTCTTTCTGATGTTTACCTGTGTAATACATCTCTCTCTCTCTCTCTCTCTCTCTTTCTAATATAGGAAATATAGATATAGACCAAATGTATTATAATGCACTTAGTCATTCTCTATATAGATAATAATACCTATAATCCCCCACAAAGCATTTCCCCAATAGTAATTCCTTTTCCATCTGTCCAATATTACAAGGGCTTATTCTGGTGCCTCTATAGTCCTTACAGAAGGAAGCAAAACACATATATGTATGTACACATCCCTATTGTATATACTGTACACAATAGCTCGCATATAAAACTAGATTTATTTATGAAAAGTACATTTTAACCTATAATCTAATATTTATATATTTGATGTTTACACCACCTTCACTTGACTAAGATCACGCTTCTCGATCATGCGCATCTGCTTCTTCTTCATGCGCTTCAGCTTAGCAGGATTCTTGATCACTTGCACGACCTCTGATCGTCGCTCGTTGGCCAAACGTCGCTCGGCATTCTCGACGCGTCGCTGATGACGCTGTACAGCAGCTTCCTTTCGCTGATCCTTGATCTCCTTGGACTTCTCTTTGATGTAACGCATTTCATTCCGCAGGGCGACTTTCTTCTCAAATGATAAGCGATTTACTGTTTTCTTAATGCTGCTGAATCTGTGAATGAAGAGTATTCGTGAGTATGTGATGCATTTGTGTGTTTTTGAATTCTTTTACTTCTGCTTGGGTGTCTTCCAGGGTCGATTGGATTTTGGCTGACCGCGGGGTATTTTTGATTCGGGTTTCACCACCTTTTTGGATTTTGGTTTGGGTTTGGGTTTGGCTTTGGATTCGGGTTCAGGTTCGGGTTTGGCTATAGGCTCAGCCTCTGGTTGTATTTCGAGACTTGAAGCATTACTATCCGGAAGGTCAGGATCATCGACCGCAGATGATTCGGGCGTCGGTTCGGCTTTGAACTTAGATTCAGCCCTTGGTTTTACTGTGGGACTTGAAGTATTACTGCTCGGAGAGTCAGAATCATCGACCGCAGTTGTATATACTCTAACCATGTTTTTGTCGCTATTTAGAATACACAAACTAAAACAAAACACGGCAGACTGTGCACGTGTTTATGGTGCTATCGATACTAGCATTTGGTCAATTATCGATACTGCAACTAGCAATACAACAGTGCTGTAAAAGATTAGTATTCTTTTAAATAAACACTAAATAAACCTTTTGTCATTTACTAAACTTTTTTTCCTTTATTAATTTAAGCATTATTTTAAACGCTATTGAAAGCGTTAAAAACACGTATCATATAAACGCATATTCAGCCTAAACATTAATACGTTATCGACTTGGCGCCAAACTTTGGAAATTTGAATAAAACGACATATATAAAAAAAAAAATTTATTTCACTCAGCAATTTTACAAAGTCATACAAAATCGCAAACTGTGCAATTTGTTGTTTCCCAGCGATATTGTTTCTTTTTTTCAACTTTGGTATTAATTTACATATTTACAGGCACATGGGAGAGCAACTTAAATAGCTCCAAATTCAATTCTTCCTTCTCGAATCGTAAGTTGGGGCCGTATTCTCCTCTGATGAATCTGTGCTGTTGTCACGAGTAGCCACCGGCTGACTCAGAGATTGATTGTGTTGATTCACATTATAGTGATAGAAGAACGCCTTGCTATATTCGAATGTCGATATCATGATCGCACAGGCTGGTGCCACTTTGAATAGACGTGGACCAAGTCCCGCAAAGACCCCACGCAAGCCATTTAAACGATAAATACTCGCCAGACGGTCTATAACTGATTTGTTGCTCGTTATTGGCACATTCTTGGGCGGATTATCTATCAGAAGTCAAAGATAAAAATAAATAGAACTGTAAAACAAGATACAGCACGTGTGTTGGGGCTATCGCTGACTGCTATCGATGCAGCCAGTGCTGTTTAGTACAGCAAATGACAGGCCTACCTGTAAATATGAATTTCTCACCAAATTCGATCTGTTCATGCGTCTTTATGACATCAAAAGGTGTTGTGACCGTTGCAGCTACCTACAGGCGCAGGGCAAAGGTTCTTTAGTTACGAATCTTGTCAGCACTTAGTACTACTTACCGATCCCGAAATAGCACCCGCTATAAAACTAAAGCCAAACGTAGGTTCGACAACGTTAAAACTACTCTTTAAATATTCGTAACATGTCCAATAGATGCCAGAGAAAGGAACATCCCTCAAGATAGTGGGCGGCAGACCTCGCCACAGTCCGAGCACACCTTGCGACTGCAGGACCTGCCGTATGGAGCCCAACATCTCGGCATTTGTCATTTTCTGGGACTGCATCTTAGTGCGTATCATTTCGACGGGGCTGACAACGGTTACCGCCAATATGCGAGCTGTAACGCCCGCCATCATTGGAACCAGCATTGGAATGTTCCGGGTATAGGCTGTTGTTTGTACAGGGGACAGGTACTTGTAGTGCATATCGATAAAGCGTGCTTTGAGTTGCTCATATGCAACAAAATAGATAATGGTCGAAGGTAGCGCAGAGATAAGAGTTGGACTAAGGCCTGACCAGAGTGATCCAATGCCTTCAGCGCGACTGATTTTGATGAATGCATCCTGAGCAGGGAATAATAACTAGTAATTAGGCAAATGGAAATACATATATGTTATTTCGACTCACTATGGTGCCTGTAAAGTGCAAGGATGAGGAGGCGGAGGAAGGTGATAGTTTATTAAATGCAGTCGCTGCCGTCGGCGTAGGCGTATTGGGGCCACAGGGACAAATGTGATCCATCAGGCCATTGCAATAGAGAAAGCATTTATTGGATAGCAGCGCCGACTGCTGGGCCTGCAATCGGGTCTTGATGACGTCCAAAGGTGTCACTGCAATTAACAACAATTATGATGAAATTATCAGGTAAACACGTACATTCACATGCACATATGTATGTATGCATGTAATTATAGTATATGTGCATATTCATAACTTACTGAAGCAGGCGGTAATCATGGCACCCGTGCATGCGGATATAACCTGCTGCATTGGACGTATACGAAATCTGGGATCTGTCATCTTGAATTGCGACGGATTTGCCGGTTTTCCACTTTTAGCCTCCATCGAAACTTTTGCTTCACCGCTCTAATTAGTACGTCGACAATCTAAGTTTGTAAATGATATATGTTACAGTGTGCGTAGTTGTTTCCGCGTTACTTTTGTCATTCAAAAGCCCTCGATAAACGTAACAACCAAACAAACAACAAAATGTATCCACATAGATCCCCACGTTTGTGTATAGTTTCAGAACTATCGACAGTTAAACAGCTGTGGTGTTATGTGCACTATCAGTGCAACAGCTGTAGCTGTCAGTGTTGACAATTTAGCTTTAACATGCCTTAACATGCTATTGCTTGATGGCATAATTTACAAACGGAATTTGCTTAATTATGTTACATTAAATTAGTATCGAATGTATTACTCTTTAATACATAATTATGCAATTCTGTCATTTTTGAGTACTTAGTGCTGGAAATCACCCAACGAATAAACTATCGATATTAAGTCGATTGTCGGCATGTTTGTGTTTTGAACATTATACAGTTATGCTACATACCGGTATGCTTCACATCGAGATTGTACCGAAAGAAGAATGATTTACTATACTCAAATGCCGATATCATGATAGCACAAGCTGGTACCACGCGTAGCATACGTGGTAGAATTCCTACATAAAGGCCTCGTACACCCTGCTTCTGATATATGGCCCTTATACGTGCAAATACTGACGTCTTGGCCATGGATGGTGAAGCATTTGCCTTTGTGCCTGTATTGCCCTTATCCGCACTCTTTGAATCCGGGTACAGTACATCCTGTCCCAGCTCAATTTGCGTATGAGTGGTAATTAGATCAAAAGGCATTGTAACGAACGTGGCCAACTAAAAGCGAAGAATAGTTAATCAATTGCAAATTTTGTAGATGGTGGCAGGGACAGACCGCTCCGGATGATGCGCCAGCCATAAAGCTAAACCAAAACGTTGGCTCTGTCACATTGCACGCCCGCTTTATTGACTCATATGCAGCCCAATAGGTGCCCGAGAAGGGGGCATCCCGCATCACGGTCGGCGGCCAGCCACGCCACAATACAAGCATGCCGTGCGTTTTGATCAGTGAGCGGAGCACCACCCATAGCTCCTTATACGTCACATAACCAGATTGCATTTTAATGCGAATCATCTCCAACGGCGTTATGGCCGTCACGACAACCGTGCGAGCGCATATACCCGATGCCATTGGTACCACCGAGGGTATATTTACACTCAAGTCCGTCGATGTTTTCACAATCTTTCCTTTGCCGCTATTATTGTTGCTGAGGCGGTCCACAGGATACCAAAAATAATAGAAGCTCGAAAAACTATGTTTCAAGTACTCATAGGTGAGAAAGTAGATAATGGTGGACGGCAGTGCTGAGATCAGCGTGGGACTCAATCCCGACCACAAGCCCAAGATGCCGTGACCGCAAATTATCTTGACAAAGGCATCCTAAAAGGCAGAATGAGCGAGCAAAAGAAAGAATTATAGAAAGAGAGGGAGTGAGTGAGAGAGAGAGAGGAAAATCCATACCCAGGGGACCCTATATGGACTACCTACCATTGCTCCGCGCAGAGGGCGCATGCTGGTCGCATCGGCCGCTGCGCTCTTGGGTAAGCAATCGGTACTATTGGGCTTGCAGACGTGCGTCATTAGGCCATTGTGAAAGACATAGCAGAGCTTGGAGACAACTGGACGATATCGGGCTTTAGTCTGCGCCTGAGTTTGTACCCGCGTCTTGACTACTTCCATGGGAGTCACTGTAGAAGGCGCTCTCCTTAATCTGCATCGTACGAGGATCTTCGCATTCCCACTTACCCACAAATGTTGTGATCAATCCACCAACAAGAGCCGATATCACCTGCTGCATGGGCCGAATGCGGTAGCGCGGATCATCGGCCAGTAGTGCTGCTGGCAAACGCAATGGCTCTCCATCAATCTCCGCTGGATCAGGTGGCGTCCGGTCTCGTTCTGGATGCATATTACCTTAGTTCAGTACTTCCTGCTTAGCAATTCTTTTGATATCCCTAGCTGTCATGCAATGCAATAACAGAAGAGTCTAATCATAACTATTGTTTGGTGGCCAAAATACTATTACCCAGGCGTGCGAATCGGATGTGACAACTATCTATGTATTTATATATATATATGTATATATTATTTTATATGCATATGCATATGCATGCAGTATTTATTTCGATATCTATATATATACATATACATGTATATATTTCTGCAATTTATGAAATGCGGCCCCAAGCTTTGATTTAGAGCAGCTTCAATTGGCTTATCAACATGCTCCACCACGCCCCACGTCGTCTGAATTACCATATGTACATAACAATATCTATATCTGAATCTTGTCTGTCTAACATTACGATCTACTGAAATTACCCAAAAATATGAAATGTGTATATATTTTTATTTATATACATATTGAATTTGTGCTTGGCAGTGTACAATGAATTATATATCCAGATCATACGATTACGAATAATTTCTAACGGCCCATAGGATCACTTGACACTAGAAACAGGGATAAATTGTTTATCGCAGAGTGACTGAATTAAATATAATATCAATAGTGAAAAGTTTTTATATATCTTAGCAATCGATATTTAGACCAACTACTAAAAGTACAGATAGAGTTCGAAATTATCTATATATTTGCATAATTGAAATTCGGATTGTGTAGTATTTGATCTATCCAGTCAAAGCTTTTGGCTTATTATATAGTATAACCACAATATAGTTGAGCTCAGTTAGCAATGGAGTCTATTAAATATAGCCTTGATACAGCATGGCTTACCGCTGACCGCCTATGGCAGCCCCTTAAAAATATGTTCGAACATCCTCACATCAAAAAGCTAAAAATTTTCAACTTTTTGATTATTGAAAACAGCTTGATCGACTGTTGTCAATCAGTATAGTAAATATATTTATATATATTATGCTAAAAGCCCCCCATTCAAACAGTTATAAAAACAAAGTTTACTACGACAAGAAAATAATAACATTTAATTGCGTGAATTATAAATATGAATTAAATTAATCAAATTTAATAATAATTTGCATTACACTTAAGTTATTACAGTTAAGTATGAGTAGTAAGTCAGTTATTTCATTTATATTTTAGCAAAACGAAAAAAAAAAAAACAAATTTTGATGTAATTTAGGCCAATTGTGAATTCTATTTTCGACTTTATATTTTTAGTAGGGATTTGTTGCTGTTGTTGTTGTTGTGTTGTGTTGTGGTAAATAGCTGGCCTGTGGATAGGTAGGACTACGAATTACTGGTGCCTCCATCTCACTTGTGCGCAATGGGTATTAAAGTTTCACCGGCAGTGAGCGCTGGCAGCGGTGCATCCACGGTCAGGACACCATCCTTGCTCAGGGACGAGCGAATCGATTCGGGATTCACGCCCTTCGGCAACAGAAACTCGCGATTGTATTCCCTGTAAACGCTCTTTGTATCTGATTTCTCTTCGTGCTTGGCATGCACCTGAAATGGGGAAAAAAAACCGAAAATTTTAATAGACTGAAGTGTACGAATGGAAACAACATTGGATCTGAAGCTTATGTGGATTACACTAACATTGCTAAGTAAGTTCTTCTTCTGTCTCTATGCATATGTTTTATACTCTTCTATCACATATTACTGCACGGTCTAGTTCTACATCCTATCCTAGCTTCCTCCTTCATACCATATATTTCCTTTGATCCACTGTGCTGTTATATATCATATGTATGTATCACATACCGTATAACAAAAGCCATGTATCATATATCTATATATCACATATCAGGCATCACATACATACATACGACTCTATCATATATAAATATAACTTACTATCATTTACCTTAAGTCCCATCATATACTAACTTTTCTAATATCATATATTAATATTTCATAAGCCATATATCATACACAACCGTTCATATATTTATATATTATAAAACTTAAACTTTCTATTCTGTAATAACATATTCTTAATTCCTTCATATGTCATTATATATGTACTCATAGATATTTCAATAATTGTCAATTCAAATACATAGATATTCATGATCTTACCAGCAACTTCTGATCGACAGTTTTCACAACAATCTCCTCGGGTGCGTATTGGCTGACATCGAAGCGCAGCTTTAGCACTTTGTTATCGCCCTCGTCCTGCAAATGATAAGGAATACAAAATATAGAATTACCGACGATCTATATAAATGAGAGCTCCGCTTTAACATACCTGTATCAATGGCGAGCTGATATCGGACACATAGTTCTGTGGCTTGGGCACTCGGGAAGGCAGTGCCGAGTTTGTTGTTGAGCTGCAAGAAAAACGTTCCCAATTCAGTATTCAAATTTAGTTGAAATTTATGAGCAAGTAGAAAATCATAAATGAATGAGTTATACACAATTGTTAGAAACACCTTGAGCTAGTTTTTGTGGTTTTTGTTGTGGTGGAAGTTGTGCGAAAAGTTTTGTGAAAAGTGCGTGTAAAGGCTTCCATTTCGAAGAAGTGTTTTTTGTCTTTGGGAAATCGGTTTTTGGAAACCGCTGGCAAACTCGCATCAAATGCAACTGAATTCGAAACTGAGCCTGGCATTCCTTCTCAGCTTCTGCTTCTTCTCCTTCTTCACATTTCTAACCTAACATATTTTATAAATAGCTCGGATTTCCGCTCTAGAGCAGAGTTTTATTTTAGGAATATGTGCGAGCAGCTGTCGAGCTGAATAAGGGGAGCTGGGCTCATGGGACGCATTTAAGTCAGCAGAGATGGGGATAAGTGTATATGTATATACATATGACTATATGGATGCATATAGAAAGATACATATGTATATGAAATTTATAGATATATGCATGTAATTGAAGAAGAATATCTTCTCTGTCTGGCTTACTTTATGATCTTTAGTGTGTCTCCGTAGATGGAGAGACTATTTTTATACATGCGTATAAATCTGCCTATAGGTCTGTCCTCATCACTGCCCTTATAGCAGACATTTCATATATGTATTTATATCAATTAACAAATCCGGGCTTATACATAACTGATTGCCTGTTCTTAGAAATCAGTTTTGACTTTACCCTGTATATGGATTAACTTTATTTGAGAATATTCTAGTAGTTGAGCATATTTCTTTCTAGAACTCAAGTGTTTTCCGTTGTTTTTTCTATGAAACAATGGGCACAAAATGTTGGCAAAGCTGCCAAAATTTTTGATTTTATTTATTTAGAAAAAGAAAAGAAAGAGAGGGAAAACGAGTGAGATAGAAAGAGATATACATGTAGTCAAAGCACGGGGCAGGTGCGAGGGAATATATAAACACTTTTTAATAGTACTGGAAATGTTACGCAATACAAAGACCTAGCCAAGTTGATTGAACTGTCTGCATATGGCATGGGCTATAAAAACCACCGATAAATATAAAATTTGAAACATCTGTCAAATCTTCAACATATGTATATATGCATACACATAAGTACATACATATATACATACTGTATTTATACATGCATTTAGATTATTTGTGTGAAATTTTTGAAAAATGAAAGAATTTTGAAGACTTTTTAAAGTGACAACACATGAAACTGTCTGTCAACAGTGTGCTAAAGTACATACTGAAAATAGTACAGAAATAGGTGTTTACCAACACAGCTGTATGTGTAAGTGAGTGTGTGTTATTAACATTTGAGAGTAAACAAGAATTCAACACAAAATAATTGTAAACGAAAAGTTTGTAGTCCATATTTTGTAGAGAGCATTGAATACCTGGTTGTAGTTGTTGTTTTTTTAGTAGAGCTTTTTTTTTCGTGAGGAAAGTTATTATAGTATAGATAATAATTATAGATATATATATATGTATTTTAATAGCAGTTTTTTTTCCCAAGCAGCATGTATAGGTAATAAGAAGAAAGAAATAGAGAAAAGATTGAAATATGTTTAAATATATATTCATGAGTTTGTATTTTATATATTAATATAAACTAGAGCATTTGTTTTCTTAATTATTAAACTGTACATTTATTTTCTGAGGTGCAAAAAAATATCAAGAACACACACACATACATACGCATGCAAATAAAACTTGAATAGGCAGACCAATGAACCGTAATTACTAGCAAAAATAAGACAGAGAGAAATAGGAAGAGAGAGAGAGAGAGAGTGAGTTTTAGGAAAGACTAGCGCTGACCACTCTTGCTACACTATACAACACTAACACAAACATACACACACATACCTATTTGTATAGACACTCACGCATACACGCATGCGAAGCGCTTTTGATAAGCGTGCCACTGGCTGGCAACGGTAAGCGTGCCCGCAGTCGACCTTGCTGCCAACGTGCAACGGTTAAATGCAACCAAATGTAACAAATACACACACAGACATATACATATATTAAAAAAAAAAGTATATATAAAGCAGCGGCAACTTTTCCCTACCTACCTAAAGTTGTGTGACTAATCGTAGAAACCGTTAATTCTAACATTCGGCTATTGGGGTTACAAGTCGCTGTACATATGGAGGAAGTCGCAGCACCTGCCGGAACAGCAGTTGGCGCTTACTTGCCAAAGTCTACACACACACACAGACACACACACACAGCGATGTATTGGCCTCTCTCCACACACACACACACGCAGCCAGAGACTTGACGACGAAACATACTTAATTTCTCTCTCTCCCCAGCGCTGATGATGTCATGCATATTTTTCGTTATTCGTTATTGTTATTGAATAAAAAGAAGCTCAGCGTGTACAAATGAAATAAAAAGAGAAAGAGAAAGAGCAACGACAACAACAACAATGTATGTATGTATATCAAATGTCAGACAAGGCGACGCTGTCGTTAAGTCGGCTGCAGTTGACAAAGGAAAGCAACTTAACGAATGCTAATCGATAGCCAATTACTGCTGATCAGCAACGATTACAAGTGGCATCGAGTTGTTGCTTACGAAACATTTTCGTGCTAAAAATTTGCATGATATCATCTTTTAGCCATTTACTTATTATCGCCAGCATCATCACAGTTGCATCACACGGCTAAATAAATTGGCAGCAAACATACAAATTAACAGACAAATACATATATGCGCACACATATCCATATACTATATGTACATATGTACATGTACTGTACAGTGGTACATAATTATTTACACCCACGCAAATGTGAGAGATCGAAAAATATGGAATTCAATTCAATTATTTTTTGTTTTGTTTACAGTAGCTATTCGTATATGATATAATAAACTGAAATAGATTATATATATTTAAATGTACATATGTATATGCAAGCGTTAGACAATTATAGTTAACCACAAATCAATAGAAAAGCAAAATCGTACTTCCAATTGCAAGTAAATAGACTTATCTGCCATGTAGACTATAAAGTATCTCTATTTGCATAAACAAATGTGCCAATTCGTAACCCAAGCTCAGTGCACACTATTTACTATGTATATACAATAGGTTAAACAAATTGAACAATAAATCAACCTGGAATAGTTGAATCTACATACATAGATAGTTAAGCACTTGAGCAACGACAATTGCAATCTATTTTACAATATACACATTATTTGTGATTCTATATGTGCTGCAATATAATAGCAAAATAAACAAAATCAATTTGTTGTCTATTGTATAGGTTCGTTGAAGCCAGATGACGATGACGTGATCAGTTATTTTTAAACAATAATATTTCATTTAATTTAGCAAACAGCAGCTGTGGATTAGCCACAGCCCTACAAGAGGGTCAATATCTCAATAGCAAATGGAACAGTTGAGTCATCGCTAGACTGAATTGACCGACCGCCCAACCATCCGCCCATCTCTAGTACACTTAACGAACCTTCTGCGCGCTGTCAGTCAAATTCGGTTGCATTAACAGTGGGTTGGGTGCTAAAAACATAAACCTAGTCTCATTTCCTTCGTTAATTGCAGTTTGAGCTAAAAGTTTAGTTTTGCACGCAATCTAACGGTTAAAGTTAAAGTTAAAGTCCACAAAGTTTGCTTCGAAAGTGGTTTTGTTGCTGTTGCGCATGCAAATGCATTGATGGAAGACAACAAAGCAGCTACAACAATAACAGCAACTAACAACAACAATAACAAATCGCTTCGATTATGTCATTGCCCATGGCCGAAGCACTGAAAACCACTCGCCGCAAATGATTTTCGAATTCGCCCTCAAGTGGCGCCCACGCGACGCGAACATCGTTGCCGTGTTGTCGCCGCAAGCAGATTGGAAAGGCCAGCGAGGCGCAACCGCGACGGCGGCGTCGATGTCTGCGTTAACAGCGACGTTGGCGACGTCATTTTGCTCTTCTCAGCGATATGCATGTATGCACGATATGAACGTATGTATGTACATGCATGTATACAGACATTGGTGCATGTGTGCGTGCGCACTTCTGTATCGTATTTAGTACATATTCTTGTTTTGTTTCAATCCTTAATGGCCGCCTTCACATTGTCTGTTTATTTAGTAAATATTTGACTTATATATTCACGTCGACATAAGCGTGCGTATGGCGTATGTGTGAGTGTATCTATGTATCTGGCAACTATGCCAGAAAAAAATTCCGTTACGCCACATCTCATAAAGTGTGCTAAAATATGCTTATTTTTTCTAGCTCAAAATGCAGCCATGGGTTACCGTTACAAAGCAGGGCTGCATTCGAAGACAACAACAAATGGAAGAAATGTGTAATTTTTTCTAAATATACATACATACATACATACATATGCATGTATTTTTGTAAGGCAGAAGCAAAATTAATTATCTAGAAAATCAACTCGAAACTATATTTTGGGCAATTTTCAAATATTTCAAAAAAGAAAAAAATGATTTGCTGAAGACCAGACAAATGGAAAATGTATGTACATACATATATTTAGATGGGGTGCGAGGCAGGGGTGAAGCGGGCTGCGTGAAAAGCAAATGTGACTCATTCCCCCGACCACAAAAAAAAAGCGCTGAAGATGAAGAAGAAAAGAAAATGTGTGCTCGAGTATCTAGGGCATTCAGCGCCAAGTTTTCGGTACGTAATCCAGCTGATGATGATGGTGATGGCCAGCTCGGGCTATTTTTAAGTTGAGTGTGTTCGGGAGATCCTCAACAAAAACGTAACATTCTGATAGAATTCTATTGTTGAGTATCATTTTCATTATCTGGCATATTGTATTATTTTCTGTCTAAACATTTCGCTAATTTCAAAAAAGGAATCTATTTTGGATAGTATATTTTTCATTGTTCCATTTGCCTAAGACTTTTCTTTTGATATTTCTTAAAATACCTATTCCCTCAAGATTTGCTTCGAATTTCCCGCAAACACTTTGAATGCAAAACGTTAGGGAACACTAAAGTTATTTTTAGCTATGGCTAGCTGGTCGTTATATTCTTTATTCCGATAAGAAACTATCAGCAATAACTTGACCCTTATCTGGATAAACATTTCTAGTAAACCTGATCGCAAGTAATGTTAACAAGATAGAAACATACATACATACATACATGCAGACCCATGCACACACAGTATACAATGTACAGTGTACTTAAGAGCAACCTTAGTAGATTTTAGTTGGATATTAATATAAGATGTTATGGGCCGCTTACCTGGTTGATTCGAAGAAATTCGCCTCGCGGTTCATCAGCTCGTGACGGAACTTGGCCATCTCCTCCTCCATTTTGCGCATCTCGGAATCGAAACG
Organism: Drosophila navojoa; assembly: GCF_001654015.2. The sequence continues at coordinate 15,371 of NW_022046140.1, read as the reverse complement.
TTCGCGTATGCTGCTGAACTCCGTATCGATAACGCTGAAGTCGCCCAATTTGATGGGAATATTTCTCTTATTAGCCTCGGCCATTTTTGTTTTTTGTTTGTTTGTTTGCCTGTGTGTATGTGTTAGATACAACTAAAAAACTTCTTGCGTGAGCTGCTTTATCTGCTTCTTCTCGTTTGCTTCGGTTTGTTTTCACGCGCACCGCTCTTTACTTATTGGACTTGGTCAGCTTGTGTTTAAGTGTGCGTATTTATATATGTTTGTATGTATGTTCACTTTCTAATCAGAACCAAAAAAAATCACAATATATGTATTCTTTTAATGTGTGTTTGTATATATGTATATGTGTATGTTTGCTGATTGACTCGTATCACACAATTCAACGCGTTTCAAAGTTTTCTGTTTGACTGTTTTGCATTTTCGGTGTGTTGACGCTTTTATAGCGCGGCGCCACATAGCGGCCGCAACTACACAGAGAACGAACGCAACGCAAAAGAGAGAGACACAGCGAGAGAGAGAGTGCTGCTTACCAGTGCTGCCAACTTTTTACCAGAATAAAAAGCTGTTTTTAGATGGAAGAAACGGAAAAAAAAGCTGAAAATTTTTACAAAAAAGCCTAAAAAAAAGCGGTTATTATAGTT
>NW_022046140.1:0-14720 GCF_001654015.2 Drosophila navojoa | reverse complement strand
AAAAATATAAATCTAAAAATTATTAAACGTGCTAGCTACGAGGGCCATCGACGTATATACATATATTCGGCAACGCCCTATCAAATGCATAGCAATATATTGTAAATTATAGAAAAAGATCCTAACATGAATATTAAATGTTCATTTTTATACATAATTCATTATTTACATATATTTCAGCGGAAATATGAAAACCGATTGTTTATCAAACTACTTTTGAGAAGGGTATGCAGCAGTCGTATAGCGCAATTCAAAATCTTATTAGGAAAAGTGCTAGAGCAGACAGGACTTTTTATGTTGTGTTCAATCTTTAAATGCATTTACGACTATGCATATGTACGTACATTTGTATGTATGTATGTATATACATACATACTATGTGTCTCCATTTATAAATATTTATATTTGGTATATAATCAGTATCAAAGTTAATTACAAATTTGTTTATTTTATAATTTTTGGTTATTTTGTGTAATTCGCTTGGTATGAACATTGAATATGCATTCAAAAATAAATGTACTAAAAATTACTGCACGGTGCTAAAAATAGACAATAACACAGTTATGAGACTGCAGTCGCTGATTGGTTAGTTTGTTTTCCCATTTTGCACATTGATCATATATTGTGGGGGTGGTGGAAGTGTAACCGGTAACGGCAATGCTAACTGGTTTAAAGCTTAATGGACGCTTTGTCCGTTTTAGGGCAGAGAACGGCACATTTTCAAGCCACTTTGTAACTATAGCAAACTGTTCTAGAAATATTTGAGTGTGTGCGAGTGTATATGTATGTATATGAGAGTGTGAGCACGTGGGCGGCAACGTTGGCGACATTAATTTCGATTTGTTTGTAAACAAATGGGAAGCGCGATGAGTAATCGATGTTATTGAAGCGGCGACTGCATCAGCAGCAGCAGCATTACGAGCGATATCCTTTTACGGTCTGGCAACGCTATACAGCAGTCAACGGCCCTAGCAACTTAAATGTGAATATTAATTAAAAAACGTATTTCAGCAGTTGTCACGACATAAAAATACGCAAAATATACATATATACGTAGATAATAAAATAAATTCAATCATGAATTACAAAAATAAAATAACAATCATCTTGGTAGCGCCCACATGGACGTTAATACCTCTGTCCAAACAATAAACTCATTTTCATCGAAATTCGCGACCTTGAAGTCGACAAAGATCTCGATCCCAAAATCTGCTAAGATTATATATGCATATGTATATGTGTATATACGCATATATTGTGTGTGCATTTGCAATATGCGACTAAGCGTTGAAATGAAGAAAAACACAAAAAATTTTCCCATTCGCATACGTCGAGAATGTTCATCATCGGCCTTAGCTACACATTTTCGCTTCTATAGATTTATGAAGATGCTCATGTACGGTGACTACTCTCTTAGACGAACACTCATGAAAGGAAATATCACTAATTTTTTTTTATACATACCTACATGTATTCTTAATATATTCTGAGCGATAAAATAATTAAAAATTTGTTTCAATTTAATATTCGAGCTTTTACTGTAGCTGGCATATGTATATATACATATTTGTGTATATAAGTGTTGCATATGTCATGGAAATCAATCAAAATTCACCAGCGATGATTTAGCATGGAATATTTAGCTGATGTATAATACGCCAATTACTCAACTCAGGCAAATATGTAGATCTTTGTGCGTGGGCGTGAACGCTTGACGACAGCGCTCGAAATGCCGAAACTAAAAGTGTCTCGAGACTAATAATATATATTTTTAAGTATATACATATAGATTTACATATGTATATAATTGTTGCTTGTTGTTGTTGGCATATTTGTGCGTTGTCATAAACTTTGAAACATTCTTTGAAAACTTTTTGATATAGTAGAAAACATAAAACTATATATGCATAAAATTGTGGGCGCTTTTTAAAACGTGGGTAGCATAGCCCACATCAAACCACTATGATAATACATAGTATATCCATTCATAATGATATAGATACAACTATGAATCATACAATTTAGTATATTACGCAGAAAGTTCTTGAATATAAATATTTGTTTACATTTTCATAAGCGAATGTATCTTCTATTGGCTTGAAATGTTTCACTTCTATTTAATTTCATTCCTTTTTTTCTATTTTTGTACATAGTATTCAATATATTATTTTAGGTTATCTGAAACAAATTTCAAATTTACCGCCAAAGCTTAGAAATACACGGCATCATGATGACCAAAGTATTAGTGTTGCATAGCACGCAAGTATCGATTAAGACATAATAGAGTGGCCAAAGCAATAAAACTCGCGAATTTTACAGCACTGGTAGTTTGCCAACGACCGTGTGTGTATGTGTCTGCAAGTTAAAAGCGAGACGAAATATAAACAATTGTAATAAATTGAATAAAAACATTAAGCATATAAACGCATCTAACTAGCTACTAGCCAAAGTAACGTTTTTCACAATGAATGCCTACTATACGCTATACTCGGGCGACAATTACGACGACGAGTCGATTGGCGATGAACGCAGCGAAGAAGGTAAGCAAAACTAATAGTAACGAGAAAATGCATAAAAAACGTAAAGCAAATGCAAAACGAACGCAGTTGACAGTTAATCATGAAACGCTTCACAATTGCAGATACGGACGATGCAAGCGAAACTGAGTTTCGCAGTCCTCATCGCTATGGCGGCACCAATGGGAATTCGTCCTCCAACAACAACAACAGCAACAATGGCAGCAGCAACAACAACAACAATAGCAGCAACAACAACAATAACTTCATGAACAGCAACAACAACAACATTGGCAGCAATAGTGAGCTGAAGGAACAGTACGTGAATTATACTTATGATTTTTAGTAGAAGAAGATTTCAATAATTCGTAATTGAATATATAGTTTATTTATGAGTCAGTGATGTTTGCGAGAGTCCAGATTGTACTGTTTAAGCTTGTACTTTGAAATCTTGACTAATCTCTCCTTCTTTTACAGGATGTATCAACATAAGCTGATCAATCTGCACAAGCAACTGGACGACCTGAATCAACATATACATCCCGAGTATTTAAAGCGTTTGCGTAAGTTAGATAATCAGCTAAAGGAACGCCGACGTCTCAATGAGATCTACAAGGATTACATGCGTGAGTGCGTTGATCGTGACTATATACTGGAGAAGAATGCAGCACAGAAGGAATACGATGAGAAAATGATGGATCTCAAGGATAATCTGATAGCTGACTTTGAGGATCGAAAGCGCCAGATTGAGAATGAGAGATATAGCTTAGAGCTAACCAATGATTCTATGGAAATTAAGACAACAGTCACACGCAAGCTGCGACGGCGACCCAATGAACCGCTGCCGGTGATTGAGAAGCGTCGTAAACCGGCGACGGGTCAACTGCTGGTCTATCAACTGGACGATAAGGAAATCGAGTCCGATTTAAAGATGATACAGCGTGGCAAACCGATGCCGCTGCAGCAGAACGGCATGGGCTCCTACACAAACACCCAGCAACAGCAGCAACAACAGCAACAACATCAACAGCAGCAGCACCAACAACAGCAGCAGCAATCGTCGCACGGCCTGCTCTCGGATGCGAACAGCTATGTGGAGACGCGCATCGAGGACAACAAGTTGCTCTACGAACGTCGCTGGTTCTGTCGCGGCCAACAGATCTACGTTGAGGGCAAGGATACGAACAAGTTTGCAGCAACCATTACGGCCATTAGCAACGATGTGGTGAGTACAACAAAATTGATGATCTATAGGCATATAAATAGATCTACCTATTAGCCAAAGTCCATTCAAATCCTTTGGCATACATGCTGTATACAACAAACTGTATATATAGCTTCTATTTATATGAATAGTCAAATCCCAAGTTCTCATACCTCATCTTATAACACAATATTATATATCCACATGCTAATCTCTCCTTCTCTTTCTCTTCCTTTTAGATCTGGGTGAAGCGATCGAATGAGAGCAAATTCAAGATCAACATGTCGCATCTGGCTAAGGGGAAAATCGTCATAAAGCGTCGATAGCGCAAGAAGAGAAAACCCAATTAAATAATAATACAATTTTAAGTGTACATTTAACAACAAACATGAAAAAACGATTGAAAACATTTTGTATATAAATAAAATATATATAATTAGTTTTTATTGTAAATTACGAAACATGTTTGAATATATATTTAGTTTTTGTGGCAAATTAAGCCATCCTTAACTCTAATGCAAACTGTCCAATGCATTTAGATAATTCCCATAGCGAATTCCACTTTAAATTCTTATCTGTTCATCCAGCTGATCTCGTGCGTATTCAGCGTTTTCTCTCAGCTCATCTTACAAATATTTGGATAGGGTTTCGAGCTTCATTTCATATTGTTTAATGCAAACATTTGTTTATTTCTCTTTGACATCCATTTCCCATGGAGTAATTGGCTTTCAGTAGGCATCAAGATGTTTTGCTGTTGTCATGCAAAGCTGAAATTAAAGCTGAGGCATCTAGAATAGAAATGAAACTAAATCGGAGATGCGATAATAAAGTGTAGATGGCCTTTCCCTGTTTATGGAATACAGTTCAAAGAAAGCTATTTTTATAGATGAATTAAAAATTCCATTTATATAAACCAAGAATTGTTCTCTGTCTCAGGGCTATTTCTCTATGCCAAAGCTACCATGCTTGGCTCTTTAAAATAGAATTAGAAATGAATTATGACTGATGAAGAGATGAAGGAATATCATATGTGATTACTTCGAGTTCTCTCTGCTTACTCAAGGCAAGCTTTTCTGTATGATTTCGGCATTCATTTAAGTAACTAATACTGAGATCTTGTGACTTCTTCATATTTCTTTCGTTTGCTTAGTTCCAGATCTCTCTATCTCATCGACTATGTCAACTCAAATTAAGCTTTACTGCATGCTGTAACCATTCGCTTAAGTCATATTTGCTGTAAGCAACTAGTCCTAATATGGGTCAATATTTCATATATCTTTCGTAGTGCTTATAATCATATACTTTAGTGAGCTCTTACTGTGCTTCACACAAAGCCCTGATTTAGTAAACGTTGCTTCTACACGAAGACGTTTCCCTTTAAGCCAAACTCCTGTATACTAACCATATATTAGTGAGTATTGCTTTCTCTATTTTGCCTAGTGAAAAGTCATAGTCTCAGACCTGTGGACAATACCTCGAAAAGCTTGTTTTACTTTACATAACTACAGATTTAATATATTCTTGGAATATATCTTCAACTCAGAGACAAATATGTAGTATTTCAAGGCATAGGCATTCCATAATTAAACTGTTCCATATACATACATACATATGCATACATAAAATTTTCTGCCAACTGGCCTTTGCTCTACAAACGCACATGGCTATAATGAATTCAGTTGCATATACACAAGATCTCTTGGTAACAGAACATTTGCTAATGCGCTCTTCAAGCCAACAATTCAAGAGCCTCGGGCAACGCCTTTAGCGAGCGACCACTGTAGTAGGAAGCGATGCGCAGCTCAAAAGCGCGCGTAAACGGCACGGAAAAAAAAAAGACGAGTTAGACAGATTTCTAGTTTCACTTTGCGCTTGCTTTATAATTATTTTAGTCATTTTGCATTGCTGCAATTTGTTTCTGCCTCATAATACAAAACATACACACAATATATATTGTTTTCCATTTCTTGATGTTATTGGAATTCACTTTAAACTTATTTGAATAGAAAAAAAAGTGACCGTCTTAGTTGCGCGAGCCACGTCCGAAGCCGCCGCGGAACTCAACCTCACCGGCGCCGGGTCCAACGTCTCCCTTCTTGTCGACGCCGCTGCCACCAGGGGCGCGTCTGTAGGCTGAACGATCCTCGCCTGTTTTGGAGGCATCGGCTGGGCCGCGTGGTCCGCCGGCAGCGGGACGAGGACGCAACGGCTCGGAGCGCGTCGGCCTCTTCAGTGTGGAGGGCACAATTTCGGGTGGCAAGTGCAGATAGGTGCGCAGCTCCTCAATGCCCTCGTTGGTCAGATACCAATAGTAATGCCTCCAGGCGAACTGTTCCTTGACCAATCCACGAGAATGCAGTGATTGCAATGCCTTGATCACATGCAAGTTGGGAATTGATTCCAGTTCAGGATGCTTCTGTGCATGGAAATCCTTTTTGGCCACAATGACGCCCTCCTTGAAGAGGTACTCATAAATGGCGACACGATGAGCCTTTGGCATGAACATGCTGCACACAACGAAAACAAAAAGATAAAAAAAATATAAACATATTAGAATTTCTGTTATTATTGTTGTTGTTGTTTATGCTATTCTTGTTGTCAAATAATTGGCAATCTGCAATAGTTATGCACACAACACGTATATTGGCGGCCGTTGCGTTTAACATTGCTTTCAATTCATTTTCATTTAATTAAACACTTTTGCGGATTCGCAATTATTTGGCAGATTTCGTTTTATAAATTTCACGTACTTTGCGTCTTCTATGGAGCAGAGACCGGAAAGAAAGGAAAAGCGAGTTGACAGCTGTCAGCTCTCATATTCTTCTTCATAGTCGCATACATACAGAGATGCACGGTGCTCGAACATGTGAATGGCAAACCAGTCAGGGCTGCATTACAAGTAATTTGTGTGAAAATATTAAAATATTTATCAAAGCGAGTAATTGGAGTGTAAATATTTTTTATATGAGCTTATTTAATTTTAAAAATGAGTTTGGTGAACATTTTGCAGAGTGTTGGTAAACAAAACTGCCTTTATGCGATGACGTCAGAACTGACCAATATATTATTGCACTTGTTACCTAAAAACACCCCTAAATGCTTTATTTATTTATTTATTTATTTCTGACATTTTAGTTTTTGGCGTTTCACTATCTTATTTTTTTTGTTAATGTACATTTTTCTAGCGTGTTCTACGAAATAAAGAATAAAATAATTGGCGCGCATTTCAAATTGTTGAACTCAATATATCGCAGTTGAATTATAATTCAGATTTATCGATTACTCACATTGATCGCAATCAAATTTGGCGCAATAATTTAAGAAGCTGTTTTTTTTTTTTTAAATCTATACAAAACAAATATACACATGCTAGTCATTCGTTTAATGAAATAACATCAGCATCGTTACGATAATTACTCGAATGTGTACTTAAAAGTCCAAAGGTAGCAGCCACTGTTCAATAATTCATGTAATCTTATTAAAATTCTTTTATTATGGTTGTTTAATAATTTAGATATGTGCTTTATATTATTCTCAAAAACCAATCACACGTTTTCTTGTTGGCCTCGCTGAGACTGATATAAGAGGGGTCGAAAGAGGGAGACATGATAAGATTGTATAAGCCCTGATCGTTAGATGCCATATTTTATGCATACATATCTCAGAGACATACAACCACATGTGACTCACCATCCAAAAGTAATATATTATTTACGGATTAGTTGGAAATATTGCTATTCTTTTACAGTTCCAGCTTTCATCGGAACTAATAAATTTGATTCGATTAGATTGAGTGCAGCAAGGTGCTGCTGCACCCTAAACTAACTCCTACTTCATTTGTTTAATGGACTCATTATAGTTAGGTTAGGTCATACTTTTATTGTTTTTATTTCACGAGACATGTTTTGGGCAACATTTTGTATATTTTTGTTCACACCCAGAACATTGGATTAGATAAGAGCTAGACGAGACTTTATAATCGAGATCTTAATCGACCGAACGTGAACGAATGGACTTCGATCCCAAAACTTATTCCCTTTGAAAGTAAATAGTCATGAAAATAAGTTTTATTCAACTTTTTCTGCAGTTTCGTTATTTTGTTATGTAAATAAATCATCAATCAATCAACATTTAATTAATTTGATAGTCAATCAGCCATTTTGTAAGACAGCAAATGAGTCAATCTATCAGTTGATCTGGCGGCTAAATGGGCCAAAATCAATCAGTGAATAAATTTGTCAGTCAATCATTTAGGTAGGCAGATTGACAGTGAGTTGGACATCAATGAGTTAGTCAGTCAACCCGCCAATCTATCAATTAGTTAGAAATTAATCAACTGGTTGAAGTTGTTCAACTCCTTTAAATAAAAGCAAAGCTGAAATATGTACATGTAGAATGATCAGATCAGTTTGCCTACTGAAATACCTTTATTGCCGTATGTATGGCAATCCCCCTTCCAATTAGTAACTGAGTTTATATCATAAAGATATTGTTTTACTGGGCCTTTAAGAATCACTAGCACACACTTTATATCTGCAATATAATGAGTATTGCATCAAATATATATTAAATAGGGTAAGCCCATGGAGAACTCAACTGCCACTGTTCTGACTAAGAGAACACCCGTTGCTCGGGCAGTACACACGCTCGTTATCTGAGTGAGTTTACTAAAAAATAGGTAGTCGGTATGAAGGCGGGCGAACGATTCGTGATCCACCGCGGTGTCTGTCGCTGTGGTCTAATCGACGGTCAATTATTGATTAAGTTCAGACGAATAATTTAAGGCAGATCGGCAGTGTTTATCAGCTTGGTATAAAAGGGAGGCCAGCGGATAGCCATGCGATTAGAGACACCAGCCATAGTCAACGAGAATGTTGCGAATTCAGTTTTACTTTCTTGTGCTGTGCGGCGCGATCATTGCCTTGGGCCAGGCGAACGGCGAGTCGTTGGATATTGAAGGCCATCAGCGATTGCTGCAGTTGCGCCACCTGGCGGTTGAGTTCATCGACTACTATGGCAACATAACGATCCGAGATGTGCAATCGCCTGCCGCAGAGTTGCCCAACCAGCAGGATATGCAGTGTATGGCGGAAATCGCTCTGCTCAGCCAGGGCTTAAAAGATGGCAGCCTTTGGGCGCTGCGAAGTAAGTGAGGTTAAATTGAAGCAAAGGCAGCTCGAACTGCAATTCTCTCGTCTCTCTTGCTCTGCAGTGATTGACTCTTGGGGTCGACTACCTGCCGGCATACTTCATGGCAATTTGAAGGATCTGGGCAACTATGATGAGTGCGTTAGGGTGAGCCAACCCATGGCAAATACGGGCCAGAGCCTGCGCGGCAAATACTGTTTGGCGAAGTTGGCAGGAAGCGATATGGGCGGAGCGCTGACTTCGTCGGGCATTCAGACAGCTATTTGCTTGCCCGCCTCCTGCACGGTGGATCACATAGATCTGCTGCTGCGCCAGCTCTTCCAGCAACTGTTCAATCTGAACATAGCACAACAGTTGATCAATGCTGGCGAGTGCGATACTGCAGAGCCGGAACCGCTCGATGGCCTAGCCATATTTACCATGTAAGTGCCAAAATCTCTGCTGCAGTACGTCCGACTGTTGCTTATCCCCAAGTGTCTTCTTCTTCTTCTTCTTTCAGCGTTCTCTTTGGCGTCTTCGTAGTGGCCATGCTCTTGGCCACCTGCTGCGATTACTTTCTGTGCAAGGATCAGAGTGAGTAGCTGCAGTAAAATGTCCATGAAATCTATTTCACGTCCCTCTTGCACTCCTCCAGAGCACTTACCCACCTTGGTCAAGATATTTTCGGCACGTGCAAACTCACGCTCACTTTTCCGAATCGTGGATAGCAAATCGAATCCAAATGTCATCGATTGTCTGCATGGCATACGCTGCTTATCTCTCATTTGGGTTGTATACGGCCATGATACTCTGATTCAGGCTCTTGCGCCCAATATCAATCTGGTCGATATCATTCCGGTAGGTTCCACTAAAAAGTATACATATATATTGATTTATTAATCTATTGATATTCTTATGCGTTTGCTTTATCAATTTCTGCAGTGGTATAAATCGCCATACAGCGTGTTCATCATGCATGGCTTGTTTTCTGTGGATACCTTCTTCTTTCTGAGCGGGATGCTGGTGGTTATGGTTGCTCTGCGCGCCATGGAAAGGTAATTGACTTATGTATCTTCAATACATCTCACTTAACCTCTTTTAGTTTCAACTTATCTACATTGTACCTAACCTCAATTTACTTACGCTAAACTCATCTACGCTGGCCCAGATCTAATCTCAATACATTCTCAACTCATTCAATCTATTCCTATCTGCTTTGACTTATCTAAATTTGATTTTCCCAAAGTCACTTGAGAACTTTCAACCTAACCTCAATTTTCAATTTCATAGATCGAAGGGCAAGCTGAATGTCCCATTGATGTATTTGCATCGCTATCTACGCCTCACGCCCGTCTTAGCCGTGGCCATAATCTTCTATATGAGAATTCTACCCATCCTGGGCAATGGTCCATTGCACAACAGCTACGTAAAATTAGCAGGCAATAACTGCAAAGAAAACTGGTTCCTGACTCTGCTCTACGTTCAAAACTATGCCACCGAACATATGGTAGGAAATCATGGTTTACATATCATATATATAAGACTAACGTTCAGTTTTGCATTTCGTAGTGCTTGGTTCACTCCTGGTATCTGAGCGTTGACATGCAGCTGTACATCATTGCGCCAATCATGCTGTTTGGGCTCTACAAGTGGGGCAGGAAGGCGGTAGCTGGAATTGTTGTCTTCATGCTGCTGATGGTCGCTTGTCTGTTTAGCATGATGGTTATCAAAGGATATAGCCTGTAAGTATCTCACCTAACGGGTTAGCTCTCTAGGGCGTTGCCACCTAGAATATATCTCCTTCTGTGAAATGATTCGTTATGTATATTGCTTATTTGAATGCTTCTATGTAGAGCATGCCCAGTGTTGCCACCTAGCTTAATGGTATAGGTGAATAGGTTTAGGGGGCGTACCAACATATACATACTTCAAGCTTGAAGATGTATGTAAATGTCCAACAGATAGCTGACACCAAGAGTTGCCACATAGTCACGTTTTTGCTCCTAATATACAATTTGCATGATATGAGTTGAAATCTGGATAGAACTTTATATAAATATCAATTTCTCACATTAATATTTACCCTATAGTAAACAGACAGAGTTGCCACATAGTCAAGTATCTTCTCTCAGTATTGCAAGGTCATTGAATTGTAGAGCTTTCACCCGTAGAACTTTCATCTTAATGCAAAGCACTTGACAGGCTGTAAGCAGAAAAGGTTGCCACCTAGTTAAGTTTTTCCCTTCCCATAGTGCAATTGCAGAGCTGTCAACTAACTGATCATGCTGTCACTTTGCTAGGGCGTTGCCAGCTCTCACAAATTTCGCCTAGATATTTGATATGATTTCTTCTCTTTGCAGCTCCAGCTTGAATGCTGGAATAGATAAGATCTATTTCACAACCCACACGCGCACCTCGCCCTGGCTAATTGGCCTGCTCTTCGGCTACTATCTGCATGTGAATCGCACCAAGGCATTTAAGCTGAGTCGCCTAGCTGTTTGGCTGGGTTGGCTAATTTGCTTGGCGCTCATATTCACCTGCATGTTCGCCCTCTATCCCTATCAGGCGAATTTCACTCGTGTGCCCATTGTGAGCGAAGCGTTCTATGTGACGCTCACGCGCGTCGCCTGGCCCTTGGCCCTGGCCTGGCTGGTATTTGCCTGCAAATATGGCTATGGCGGCTTGGCCAACAGTTTCCTCTCCTCTCCGCTGTGGCAGCCCCTGTCGAAGCTCTCCTACTCCGCCTACATCTGGCATATATTCATTGAGATACACAATCTGAGCATCACACGCACCAGCAGCTACTTCAGCGACTATCAAGTGGTACGTATACCATATATGTATATCAAGCTATCATACCTTATATAAAATATATTCATATCTCTATATCATTTCAGATGCTCCGCTTCTGGCATGACTTTGGCTTTACGATTCTGATGTCCTATTTCATGTACATTCTGTTCGAGGCGCCATTTGCTGGCCTAGAGATGTTGCTGCTGCCCAATCGACGTCCCAGTCCGAAGCCAGCAGCAACCGCGGTGGAACCAAAGATCGCGAATGTTGAACTGGAGCCTTCAATCATAGAGACTGCTCCAGTAAACGAGCAGAAAACAGTTCCGATTAGTTAGGCCTTTACTTCTTATATATAGAAGTAGTTAAGTTTAAATATTTGTATATTATTTATTTAAGATATTTATAATTGTGATATTTAAGTATTTATACAATTTATTTTTGCCGTCAATTTGAACTAGTTCGCAGTTCTGAAAAAATTAAGTTTTAAGTAAAATACCGTATAAGAGCAAATTAAATAATAAAATAAATAATTTATACAAATCATTAAGCATCAGTACATTTTTATATATTTCTGCCAATTCACCGACATTGTATAACGGTATACCCCTGATCAAAGGCCTATGTTTAGTCAGTCATTCGTTGATCTTTGAATGGAATATTTTTTATATACAATTTGAAAATCATGCTGGAAATATTAATATTAAATATTATATTAAAGCTCAGGCAGTTTCGAATTTTACAAAATTCTATATTAGAAGCGTGCGAACGGCAATGGCGTCCATCTGGTTTATTTTTGTCAACATGTTCAAACAATCTTTGAGTTTGAGAATTTCAAAGGTTGAATACCTTTGTAGGGCACAGATGAGATATTGCTATTGAATTAAAGGCGGTATACTTTTAGGAATCACTCGGTTCTCTAGCGATCTGCAGAATAATGCTTAAGGACCTGGACCCAACTCAGAGATAATATAGCTAGGACTCGATGTACTCCATATTGCAAATAATATTATAATCAAATAGTCCTTAGTTCCTTAGATAAAGAATATATCAGCAAACAGTTATGGACTTTCAAGCCCATGCAAGATCTTCATAGATCATACTTAGATCACATATTCACATATACTTATACATCTATAGATTCACATATTCCTCGCATACCCTAGGAAAGAGTTGTAAGAGCTAACGCCAGCTGTTACTTTTAGTGATAAGCATGACGGTTAGTTTTTTGTAGATAAGGCCATAAATAATATGGAATACTCAGACTTCGTGAGAATTCGTCACTTCATTGTAGTAGCCACGCACCTTATCAAACGAGCCATTAAGTATCCAATAATCGATTAATCGCAACTGATTCATGGTTAATTGGCATCGAGGGCCTTACAAATGGCTTTGAAGGCCTGCTGCAAGGCCTTTGTAGATCCACTTGAGAGTGAAATATTCAATTGACAGGTTCATTAAAACTACCTAAAAGACATCCATTTATTTTCGCTTAAATTAGTAATAAATAGTAAATTTCTTCGATGAACATGTGCCCCATGTAGGCCGAGTAGGATAGCTTCGACAGCGGCTGCCACAGCGGCGTGGAGAGGAAACTGTTGGCCATTCCGCCCTTGCCCTGCATGCAGGCAAATATCAACCAACACAGGCCGATGGGCCAGCCAACGCGAGTCAGCGAGTAGTAGAGCGAATCGGATAGCGTCGACAAATCCCGGTCGATCCCAGCATTTGCATTATGGGTATCTCGGTAAGGCAATATTTGCCCTTGATCAAATGACCACCGCTCACTTCCTTATTGATCTTGATGCATTCACCATAGTTGCTCATGTCCAGAAGATTCAAATAGAGTATGCCCGATGGTATAGAGCCCCCGGAATCGATCACTTTTGATTGAAAGAACATTTATTTTGAGGTCAATGTAATAATTTGATATATGTATACATTTCATGGACCAGAGACGACCCGACTTGAGGTCGTTCATCCATCGACCCATGTCGGCAATGCACTGCAGATCGTCCTTGTTGAGCAGCCGTGGGCTGAACATATCCATGTCCTTCACTGTTCCATTTTGAAAATATTCGGTGAACATTAGGTTCAGCGATTGCAGCTTTCTGATCTGTTGATAGTCCATGGGCTCCACCTGAAAATGTTGTTGTTCCACATATATACCCGAGGCGTTGATGGCCGGGATCAGTGCACAGGGGGGGCACAGCAAGGCTAAGCTGGCTTTGATCATGTTTGATTTCTGTCTATTTGTGTCTAATACTACCTAGGGTCTTTATATACTTTACTGCTTACATTGATCCGGCATGTCTGGAAATAAAGTCTTTACTAGGATTGTATTGTTCAGTGATTCCCGCTGTTAATCTATATATTAGTGTTTAAAGGCTTTCGGGAATTGCAGCATTCTCCTTCTGTAACCAGTTTACAAACCCATAAACAAATGCTATAAATAGCTCAAATTTCAATGGAAACCCTTTTTCATATCAATTGCAATGCATATGTAATATGGATTCACAGAAAGGGAAAATCAACGAATCATACTCGATTAGATATAGTGGTTGCTACTACCATCTGGTAGCCACTATAATGAATCATCGGATTGGTGACTATCCACTTGAAATGGGCTTTTGCGTGCTATTCAGAAATAAATACTTTCGCTCAACCAATTATAGGCTAGTAAGAGATTAACAAATCTTTTTCGCTACTTGGGCTTTCCTTTAGTGGCCCCATTTAATCTGACTCGACCTCGATAACTAGTTAACAATGCTTTAAATAGTTTGGATTATCTGGAATTTATAAGGCAATAAAAGTGTGACCTTAGCCTAATGCGCCCCAGCGGCCGTGACTCTTTATCTACCTAATTAGCCACTTATTGGCTTATTGCTTATTGCCAAACCACAATATACTTCGAACTACTACAGCTGATAAGGCTAGCAGGCGAGCCACTTGGGCGAAACTAGTGGGCCATGAACTCATTCATTCTTTATATATGTATATGGAATGCATATCTATATGCTTTATGCTGTATTCTGTATGCTGTATGCTGTATGCTGTATGCTGTATGCTGTATGCTGTATGCT
>NW_022046139.1:25710-73210 GCF_001654015.2 Drosophila navojoa | reverse complement strand
CTAATGTGTGTGCGCTCACTTTTGTCGCCGACTGTCGTCGCTGCCATCGTCGGCCTTCTTCAGGGCTTCTCGTTGTCGCCGCCATTGGCAGGCCACAATAATGCGCAGTGCTCATTAACGTTATAAAAATAATTGCTGTACACTTACAGACATCCATTCGCATGCACACACACACACACACACTCACACACACACTCACCTGCACATATATGTATACATACATACGTTATACACTCATTCACTTAGGGCTGTGAATTACGGGCCATGTGCTAAATTCCAATTAACTTGCATGTATGTGTGAGTATGTGAGTGTGTGTGTGTGTGCTTGTGCATGTGTGTGTGTGTGTTGTGCTTGGCCAAGTAGGTAATCGTCCAAGATGAAAAACGTAGCCGAAAACCAGCCAAACCGAGGCACAACAATATGCCATTTGATTATGCAAATGTATGCGTGCGAGTGTGTGTGTGTGTGTGCGTGTGGGTGGGTGTATGTGTGTGTGTATGTGTGCGGCACTTGACTTGTTAAATTTGCATAAGTTGTGTGTGCTCCTGCTGACGACCAAAAATTATGCAATACATATGTGCCGCTCTCCCCCTCTCTCTCTCTCTTCCTCCCTCTCTCTCTTTCTCTTTTACACTCTCACATTAACTGATAAAGCACAGTTTAAGCTTGGACCATCATCCGTTTGTCGACTTGACATTCCATTTGCCGTGGCACGTGCAAGTCCTTTAAATACGCCTACGTCTAGCTCTACTCTAGACTCGCGCCATCTCTTTCGCACGCGCCCTGCAGCAACGCAGAGGTCAAAGTCTGTTAATGACCTTGATTTTCATAATATTTAGCTGTCTTTGCAGCTGTGACTCATTCGTTCTCTCTCTCTCTCTCTCTCTCTCTCTTCCTCTCTCTCTTCTCTTCTCTGTTCTTGTCTAACTAGATCTCTCTTCTGCTCATCTCTTTATCTTTCCCATAATGTAAAACTCTCCCTCTCGTTTCTTCTGCCTCGTCACCCCACTTCTCTTTCTCCCACCCGCCTCCTGCCTTTCTCACACTCGTCATTCAAGCTACCCATTTGCAATATTTACAGGGTATAGAGCCCGTAGCTCGCCTTGACTGCGTATCAGATCTGTCAAAGAGATTTCTAAGACCTGATGCCAAGTGAAAGAGTGTTCTCATCTAGAGTGCTCCCTCCCCTGCTGCTGCTAATAAGCTCTATCTCTCGCCTTGCACCCAGTCCGCCCATAAGCAGGGGGCGTGGCTCGAGGCTGCAACTGACTCAGAGCCCGGCCGGGCTGGCCAGGCTGTCAATTCACGGCTGTCCATGCGAGATGTAGTGTGTCGTCAATGCATGCAGACCAGGCCAAGGCTGATGATGCTGCTACAACTCCCCTCCACCCCCTCCCGCTTCCCCTCCCCTGACTCTCTGCTGCTTTGGCAGACACCTTTTCACGAGTCACGTGGCTGTGCGTGGCTGTGGCACGTGCTGCAAGTAAAGCAATGTCCCCCGTCTCCATTTCTCCATTCCGCAGGTGAATGTCTCCCGCTGCTCCGACCCCGCCCCTCTCCCTGCTCCAGGTGGGTGTCAGTGACAGCAGTATGTGGCTCGTGGCGGTCTGTCAATGCGACAGTCGGAATTGGGGAAGAGGACGTCGCATATTGAGTCGCAATGGGGGGCGGGGGCACAGGCAATAGGGGGCCCCACGTTGAGCATTGGAAATTGGCAAAGGGGCGAAGGGAGAAGGGCGAAGGGCGAAGGGAAACGGCAAAAGTTGTTTTGTTGTTTGCAATCGCTAGCACGCTTCTGTTGTCCTTGTCAGCTGTGGCTGCCACACCTCCTTGGCGTTCCCCTCTCTCCTTTCCCGTTGCCTTGCCTCTTTGGCTTTTCCTTTTTCCTTTGCTGTTTTCTTTTTGTCGGTTGCTCGTCTAATGGCATGTTTTGATTTCGCTCTCAGCAATGCAAACATCATGCGAAGCCAGTCAAAGCAAATGCGATTCGTGTGGCATAGCCGCCAGCCATACAGGCACGCACTTCCGCACACACACACACACACACACGCACACACACGCAAACACACGCTGCTGTTACAACCAGCTCTTCCGGCTGCAGCCACGCCTCGAGCCTCGCCCGTCTGGGCAACACGTGACACGCGACACAGAACGCGCGATTCGCGTCTACAATTTGATTTCACATCCTGAGCTTCACTTCATATTTTCATGTTCTTTATTTTCTATGACTCTATTTACCTCTAAAGCTTTACTGTACTAAGTGGATTCTTATATAACGTTATATACATGCCCTTCATAATATAATGATTTACTTCAATCTAATTCTATTTCTAATCTTTAGTATAGATCTCAACAGTCTTGGCCTTGATATTACTGACTGTTCTAACTATCTTCCTCTTCTCTCTTCCAGAAATGGCTCTTCTCCTGCCCGCCGCACTCACGCGCAGTCATCGCACCAACGAGAGCAGCGACAGCCGCCACAATCTGCATTCGCGCTATCGCGACTCCTACAAGCACAATCGGGATCATGAGTGAGTATCGCAAAGAAATGAGACTATCTATGGGAAGATACTAACTCTGGGGAGTAACTATCTATGGCAAAAAGACTATCTACAGGAAGAGACTGTCTATGGAAAGACACTAGCTATGGGAAGAAGCTATATATGGGCAGGCACTATCTATGGAAAGAAGCTATCAATCCTGATTCATAAGAGAGTTACAGCGAGAATCACATTGAAGTTCGCCTTATAGACGAGGCTAGAAGAGAGCAATGATATTCTTATCTTGGTATCAGCATATCTTGGTGCCTTCACACATCATATCATATCCTTACATCTCCCTATATCTATTTTACCTTTGGCAGAAGGAACTTGACAGCATTAAAAGCCACTATACATATCATAGTATCAGCATATCCTGGTACCTTCTCATATCATATCATATCATATCTTTCATATCTTTTATATCATTACATCCTTACATCTCTCTTTATATTTCTAACTTTTGGCAGAAGTGACTAGAAGAGAAAATTAAATGGTATAGCCCATATCTTCATATGCAAACATCTAATTTTCAATATATCTATCGGTAACTGAATGCATATCTGTGTACGTATCTGCATCGGTGTCTGTACTGTGGCCTGCCTAGCTTTTCTCTGCCATAACTCTCAAGATTTCGCAGTCGCCGTGGAGATAAATCGCTGCACCTTAAAAATTCAATTCAGGTATCGAGCGTGAAATGATTTTCCGCGACTTGGAGCCTTCTTTTACGCTTGACTTTGTTTAATTTGGAATCGCGATTCTAGGCGAAAGGTGTGTGCCGAATCGTTTTCCAAAGCCGCTTTTATGGCATTAGGTTAACGGGAGAGCAACTGCAGGGAAAGAATGAGAAATTTCAGTATTAATCCCAAATTTGTTGCTAGCTGTTCGGCTCTTTTATGACTCGCGCGGCATGCAAACAACAATTTCATCTTGTAATGCGAGCTGCGGACGAGCGACAGAGACAGCGGGCGGGTGAGCGGGCGAGCGAGAGGGGGCGCATCAGCATAAGCGTCTGCAATAAAAATCCATCATAAAAGGCGCATAAAAATTGTTCGGTATAAAAATCTCCGCCTTGATTTGACGCGCTGTTAATTTTCGTCCTCACGAGCATTTGCCTTGCTTTGTTTTCCTCCTCCTCCTCCTCCTCCGCTTGCTCTTTCTCATCCATCTCATTCTCCATCTGCTACCTCGTTCCCCTCTTCCTCTCTCATTCTATTTGTTTGTTCGAGCTGGAAATGGAAATGTTTATGATTCATGCCATTCGGCCACACAGACAGGTTGGCCAGCAATCCTTGACGCTAGCCCTGCCTTTGATGGCTTCTTCAACTGTCCACTAGACCAGCTGCAGACCCAGATGCAAGCCTGACTCGGAGATACCCTATGCTGTAGACCAACTAAACTGGGTAAAGCGCAATGCAGCTCTCTCTGTTCCAATCTTTGGCAATGGACTGATATACAGCTTAAGGATACCCTGTAATTTACTGCTACTACTTAACATGTTTACCTCGCTTTTAAATCCTACTCTTTGGTTTAGTATTTAGTTCAAGTTCAAGTTAAAAAGATTCACATCTCAAAGATACCCTGTAAATGAAGCAAGACACTTTTCGATTATTAGTCAAACTCCATCTCTCTTACACATTCTATTCAACTAAGGCATTAACGACTTAAAGATACCCTCTATATCAAGCTATATCTAGATTCTCTTGCATATCCTCCACTTACAGACTATTCATAGCATTTACAGCTCATAGATACCCTATACATTGGTATAGCAAGCAAGTCAATGAGTTGGTCTCACTATGAACTCTGGTTCTGTATCTCTTTGCCCTCTCTCTCTCACTCTCACTCTCTCTCTTTATCACTCTCGCTTCCTGCTCATTGCTGCATGTGATGAGGCCAAAGGGGCGTGGCTTGCCCAGTGCCCACTTCAAATAAGCAAACAGACATCAATCACGTTCCGCATACGCCACGTTGTCCATTCAATGTTCAGATGGGCGCCTTCAGCTGTACTACTCCTGCTGCTCCTGCTCCTGCTCCCGCGACTGCTGCTGCTGTTGCCTGTTGCGGTCTGCGATTTTGTGCTCCGCTCTTATCGTCCGTCTCTCTTATGTTTGAGTGCTTCTCGCTGCTCATCAAAAGCCGTTTATTATGCTGCGCTTTACTTTTGTTTGCGAAATTAAATTAAATCCGCAATTTATTATTTTTTATGTCTTTTCCATTTGCTTTCAATTCGAATCTATTTCCACAAAGAGCAGCAGCAGAGGAGAAGCCCATGAAACGTGCTCATGGACAGTCCAACTGTACGGCAAAACATATCGATAGCTAGGCTATTCGTTATCGATAGATATCTTTATCGATAAGACTCTCATATGGATCCACATGCATGCGAAAGTTTTGTTGCTCTCGAATTTGAATTACATATTCGATCAATCAATTTCCGCGGCTCAAATGATTCAATTTGGTTCGATAATTGATTCGCTTCGCTTTCGTGTGGCTCGAGTGGCGAAAGCGCTCGCATGAGCATGATGAATGAGCGAATGGAGCTCATGAATATTTATTGCACGCCACGATAAAAATCGCAATCGAAATCGAAATCGTATTCATTCACGCGCGCACACACAAATCAATTCAAACTGAATCAAAAGCTACATCTCTCTCTCTCTCACTCCCTATCTCCCTCTCTCGCTCGCTCTCTGTCGTTGAGTCGCCCAGTTCACTTGTCCAATGATTTGTTAACTAGCGACAAACTTTTATTGCCTCGCTGCTGATAGAGGGAGCTGCTGTTGCTCCGCTAAAGGACTACGGGCCGAGGACAAAGGACAAAGGACGAACGGCACAAATTATGAATTATGCGCTCAAATGCTGAGCGGCAACAACAGCAACAGCAATGGAACTTGGACAAAGAAAATAAATAAATAAATTACGCAAATAACAAAACAGAAAAACAAAATAAAAACCCAAGAAGAAGGAGGAGATGAAGCGAAAAGAAACGAGCAGCAGCCAAAAATAACAAGCAGAAAGTTTCGGGCGCAAGCAAAAGCCGAAGAGCAAATGCCCTTTGAGAGATGCTCTGCCAAGTAAAGCAGCTTGGGAGGAGAGAGCAGGAGAAGAGAAAAGAAGCTTCAGACTTTACTCACTCACAATAACTGCAAAGGAAAGTGCAGGGAAATCTCTTTTGATATAAACGAGAAATGAAAGGAGTGCAATCAGAGTGGTATATATATAGGGATACCCTCACCCTATGTAGATTGAACATACTCCCGTTTCAGTTTCAAGCATTCCAATCGAGGCAAGTGAACTTCGACAGTCTCTCACAGCGTGTCACATACTCGCTCACAAATGTGGCAGACCCGCTCTCTCCCTCTGCTGCTCTGCGTAGGGTATACAAATAATAATTCGCCACAATTTCATTTACATAATGACAGTGCGAAGCGATTGCCGCAAAAAGAAATTACAAAGGAACGAAACGGTAATACACACGCACCCAGTATGAACCTTTGGGGCCACGCCTTCCCTCTCTCTACCCACCCTTGGGGCGAGCACCCCCGCGAAGAATTCACACTTTGTTTTCTGTTTTTTGTTTTTTTGTAATGTGATAAATTTACAGGACATCAGGGAAATCTGCAGTCGACAGGCCTTTTAAAATATATATATAATAGAAACAGACAGGGTCCGCCCGGGCACCGTGTCCCCCTCTCCGTTCCAGACCAGTTCCAATTATCATTACAGCCGGCATTACCGTTACGGCTGCAGTCGGAGCTGCCGTAGTGCCAAGGTCCAGAAGGAGGGAGGACTTACGGGTCAACAACTTCAGCTCTACTTTAGAGTAAATAAAATATGTCTGCAGTTTCCAGATCCAGCTGAAGCTAAGGGTTCCATGCTCCTTCTTGTTAAAGTCACGCTGCTAGTTCCAGTTCCAGTTCCAGGTTCCTGGTTCCTGACTCAATTTCTGTTTCAGTTCTAGCTACAATTGACATCCTAGTTCTAGCTTGTTGTAACTGTATCATTTCTGAGTCTATTTCTAGTTCCATTTCCAGTTCCATTTCTAGTTCCACTTTCAGCTCTCAATGTGCCTATAATGTTATTATAATGTTAACTGCATATACATACATACATAGCTGTAATTCACGACTCTAGTTCTCGTTCCAGTTCCAATTGTAGTTCTAGTTCGCACGCAGTTCCAGTTCCCATGCCAGTTCCAGCTCCATTAAATACTCTCTGCAGCTTTACCTGGTTTTGGGTGTGCGGCAACAATAAAACGTTTTAAGCGAAAAATCCCCATGAGGATTAGCCTGAACCGCATAAATTTGCAGGCGCACAGCGAATGAGAGAGAGACAGAGAGAGACCGAGAGAGAGAGAGAATAGGAGAGTTTATGGCAGAGGGGGAGATGGGGGAATGGAGGTAGACAATTTGATTGCCAGTCTTTAAGTCAGCTGAAAATTGAAGACAATGATGCTGCGAATTGACAGATTTTATGATACACACACACACACACACATACATACATACATATATATGTATGTGTATGCTAATTTGCATAGCAGGTGCGTCCACGCCCCCGCCCCCGCCCCCCCCCGCTCAAACAGTTGAATAAAAGCCATAAAAATGCGTAAAAGCTGCTACTTTATTTTCATTAAACAAACGCAGCTGCCCACGTTTTATGCCCAACTCATCTGTGTGTGTGTGAGTGTGTGTGTGTTTATGTGTGTGTGTGTGGGTGGTTGCTTTGCCTGTGCTTTTGCATACTTTTCAAGGGGGCACTCCAAAGTCTGCCTTTCAAATTGAATTATGCACTTAATGCGAAGGACAAGGCACAGCACACAGAGATAGAACGAGTGTGAGAGAGAGAGAGAGAGGGAGAGTGGGGGAGTGAGTGAGAGAGTGAGAGAGAGAGAGAGAAAGAGGGCGAGTGGGGGAGAGAGTGAGAGAGAGGGAGGGAGTATACTTACGCTGAGCTAGAGTTTGAGTAAACGCAACTTAATGCGTTTTAGAGGCCACACGAAATGGATAAGCATCAACTTTCTAATTACTTTCTAATGCAGTCGACTAAATTCATTTGATGAGAATATAAATGATGTATTATGCAGCATATATATGTGTGTGTGTGTGTGTGTGTGTGTGTGTGAGCTGTGTGACTGGCTGATAGCAAACAAGAAATTTAACTGCTTTCAAATAATAAAAGTGTTTGCAAGCAGAGCAAACAAATTCGATTGGGAGAGAGAGAGAGAGAGAGAGAGAGAGAGAGAGAGAGAGAGAGAGAGAGAGAGAGACAGAGAGAACTCCTCTAGTCACATTCCCTAAAGGGTTTCCAAAGTTCTGTTCTATTCAAGTTCAGTTGGCAAAGCATGAGACTCGCACTTTCAACGTACCCAGAGAGTCCTGGTGACGTCTCTTGTCTCTGGTCCTCAGCAGTTGCTCTTCATACTCTAGACACGCTCTATGGCTCAGTTGGAAGCTTAGGCCTAGGCTAAACTGTGTGTTGTCTGGGCCAATAACTCCAAGTCTTAGTGCTTCTCTTTCTGTCTAAATCTAGAGTCTAGTCTTAATCCTAAGTATAATATTTTACTCCCTATATATCTCTCTCTCTCTCTTTCTCTCCTTCTCTCATTCACTTTACCATATCTGAGCTATGGCGCATCCTTTATAGGCAGCAATTCAAAGAAGCGCCGGCCCACGCTCTATTTGCAGTTCTAATTTTAGCTGGCAGCCCGAGCAGCTCGCCCACACATTGTCAATATCAATTATCGTATATATATATATACATACACATACATATATATATACATAAATATGTTTGTATGCATGCATATATTATTTGCCAAGCCAAGCGAAAGGACATTGAACTGACTGGTCAGGGAGAGGCGATGAAGAGCAAGTGTGCGGAGAGGGGAGGTGGGAGGGGGGTGCAAAGAGAACGATGGCAACCGAGGGCAGCTGCATTTGCATTGCTCAGTCGCTCGAAAGTGTGCAACAAGATTTGCGCGCGCTGCTCAATCATCATTAAAAACTTTGCAGCGAGGACAAAGCACAAGCAGAAGAAGAAGCAGACGATGAAGCACAAGAAGAAGAAAGAGCAGCCAAAGGACACACAGGAAGGCAGCTAAGCGAAAGCAAAGTCCAGCAAAGTCTTTACCTCCGCCTGGGCCTCCATCTGCATGCGGCCATGGAGGCGGCTCACTCAAGCGCCGCAAAGTGTTTCCTTTGCCTGGGCACGAGTCCAGCGGCCAGTCCCCGGCCCAGGGCTCGAGGGTCCAGCTCAATCCCAGGGCTGCGCTGCACTGCTGCCTGCGGCCTGCTGCCTGTTGCGCCGCCATTGACTAAAATCCAAATTGAGATGTCGCCGCGTCGTTTTACGTTTCCGGTTTTTGTGTGCGGGAAAGAGAGCAGATAGAGAGAGAGAGAGAGAGAGAGAGAGGGTGAGAGAGAGGGAGAGAAGAGGTCAACAGAAGTGGGGAAACACCGCAAGCTGTGAGCCAACTTTGTCAAGCAATTATTTTTAGCAGCTGGAGTAGAGCCAGGCGAGCGATAGAAATGGGGCATATTAGCTGGCAGTGTAGCAAAGCGACGCACGGAACAAGGCAAGGGGCGCGGCCAGCGGAGAGCAAAGGTTAAGATCTCCGAGAGTCGTTCACGGCCGCCCCGCGCAATCGAAATTGTTTTTTTTTTCTCTCTCTCTTTTTGTTATTTGTTTGTGCTTGGCTTTCACATAAACGAGTGCAAATACTTTTTTAAGTGCCTGTGCCACATTCATTGTCGTGTCGCTGCTCGCCTGGCATTGACAGTTGTCGCCGAGTCCTTTGAAGTGGCAAAATATTTGACAAGAAAATGACTTTTTCCCCAGCATATGGCGCGCAACGGAGGCGATTCGAGCCGCCGCCGGAGCCACAGCTGAAGCCACAGCCGAAGCCAATTGCCAGAGTGTCGACATTTGCCTTGGCTAAGCACACGCACACACACACACACACGCACACACATACACGAGTCGTCCCCTTCACCCTTCGATTTGGCGCTCTGTCAACTTGTTGCTCGACTTACTTTGAATAACTCTGATTTGAAGCATGACCCAAGTCTGGCTATTGCTCAAAGGATACAGAGTTGCCAGATGGGCTCGACGAATATGAACATATATGTATGTATGTAGAGTTGCCATATGAAAGTTTTATTAAGTGACAGTGCGAGATCTTTATTTGAATGAAACCCGAACTAAGTAACCTTACCTGAAAGAAACTCTTTCCCCTCTTTCCCCTTTCCTGCTCCATCCATTCATTCTGACCTATGCAAATCATTCTCTTTCTCTCTCTCTCTTTCTCTTTCTTGTTTCTCTTGCTCTCTCGTCACATTATAATTATAGCAACTGTTAAGAATATGACATATACACACATATACATAAATATATATACATAATTTATTTTATTTTGTTTTTAATTTCCCTAAGAAATTGCCTAAAAAATGTATTCATCAAGTTCAAGTCCGGAAAATTCTTTTTATGTCTTATTCTCAGCTTCGACCACTCCATGTTGCTGGCGTTCCGCCCACCCCGCCCGCTGTCAGCGTGAGCCCCTTGCCACTTGAGTTTAATTATGTTCTGCTGCTGAAGAGTCCTGTGCCATTGCCTTGTTTATTTTTATTGCTTCTGTGCGGCGACGACGACGACGACTACGCCGGAGTTTTTATTTACATGCATTTTCTTACGTGTTTTGGTTGTTGTTTTTGCTTGTTCTTCTTTTTGGTTTTTTCAATTTACCTTTATGGCCAGCTAGCTGGAGACCGAGGGCGGGCGGGCGACAGAACGTGGAGGACGCGCAGGACATGGCGTCGCCTAGCTGTGGGCCAAGTTAATTAAGTGCTCAGCTCCAGTAGAGCCGACGTCGGCATGAATTATATTTCTATCAGAGCGGCATTTGCTTTGGGTTTGATTTCAATTGCTTTTCGTTTGTTTTGTGTACCCTGTAGTCATTTGATCATTGGGTGGATTGGCTATGCGGCACAAGAGCTTGAGGTCCTATACATCACGTAGGTTGTAACTTAGTCTAGGACCACTCATCTATTTTGGCATATCTCGAGTACCTGGAGAGGTAGGGCTATCAAAGTTGGAATGCAGCTGCTGTTCATATAAGTGAGGGCCAGCAAAATTTCCTTTTCTGGCAGCCCGAATTCCTGGCTCAAGTATGATGAGAGCAACACGAGTCAACCTGGACAAGTGGTAGGGCACTTGCCCATTGAGAGGCATCACTCCAATAGCTCAAGGGCTGCAGATATCATGTGAGGTATGCAGCCGCACTTCAACTAAAAACACATTAAATGGCTCTCCCTCTCTCTCCATGTCCCTGACCTCCATGCAGAGCCCCTTCATCAGCCAGCACTCCTCATACCTGTTCCACCTGTCGTCATTGCATTTACCGTTTTTCCTTTTTTCAAATTTGCGATTTTGATTTCCGTGGCGTCAATTGTGAATTCGGCTGCCTGGCTAATTTGGCGATTTGCTAATTGAGCTCTCGAGGCTAAGTGGGCAAATATCCGCCCAATCCATGAGAGGAGCAGCATCAGCGGCATTTGAGGGCACATTTGAATTTCCGACGCAATTTCCGATGTCAACACCTTGACAGCTGTCAAACACACACACACACGCACACACGCACACACACGCACACACATTTAAACAGACACCCACTGCCACTTGACAGTTGACTCTTCTCTGTTCTCCCTTTATCGCCATCTCTCTCTCCCCCCTTTCTCTCTCTCTCTGTCTCTATGTTTTTGTGGCGCTGCGTTTTTTGCGTAACGGAAACGGAAATTGTTAGGCTTAATAGACAGTTCGAATTTCCGGTTGAATAGCGACGCCTTTGAACTGTATAGCCCATCTCTCTCTCTCTCTCTGTCTCACACACTCTCTGTATCGCTCTCTCACTCTTACACTTTTTTCGCCCACGCACAACTGCACAATAATCATTATTCTGTAAGTGCTTTTGTCTGCTCCTGCCTTCCTCCCTCTCCCCCTCTCTCTCTCTCGCTCTCTCCCTCTCTCTCTCGCTGCCTTTGCTGATTATTTCCATGTCAAAGTTCATTGTAATGTTAAATACAGCTAATGTCTGTCTGTCAATCGCTGAAAACGTGAAATGGAAAATGTTTTAAATTAAACGTAATCGGGGTTTGGTCTATTAAGGGGCACAAAGACATAAACCGAATATGATTAAATGGCATTTGATAGACATTGTGAAGGTATCCATAAATGAGAAAACTTTCTATCCATATCTATAGTCAATCAATCTCTCTCGCTTCTTGCAGATACTGCGTGGAGTTCGAGGTCATCAAGGCATCCAAGGCCTGCCACAAGCTGCCGCCCTACAACCTGATGCTGGAGGGTAAGTGATTCACTAGATTTCCCTTGTACGCCTCATGGACAATGTGCTGCTGCAGGTGATCGCATAACTGTGCGCTGTGACCTCGAGGCGCTGGTGCAGGACAAAGATGCTGAGGCTGCTGTGGGGAAGGCGGGCAGCAGAGGCGCAACAGCAACAACAACAACAACAACAACTACAACGCATAAGACTCTAATGGCACAGCCATATCTAACAGAGGAGGGCGAGGAGAACAGCAGCAGCAGCAACAGCAATGACAATGACGATGATAACGAGGACGAGCAGGAGCAGGAGCAGGAGGAGGAGGAGGAGGACACCGAGGAGGATGATGCACAAAATATGCTCGACTCCGAGGCGGATGGCGATGCGGAAGCGGAAACGGAAGCGGAGGCGGAGGCGGCCAGCCGCGAGAGCTATGGCTACAAGCACCAGAGGCCATCATCGCATCATCCACGCGCTGCAACGTCCAAGCGCAGCGCCAGTGCTGCGGCGCCCATGTTGCCGCCGGCGCTGCAGCCACAACAGCAACAGTTGCTGCTCAACTATCACTGCCGCGGCGAGGGGCTGTCGGGTCGCACGACGCGCTGGAGCGCGTTGCCGGCGCCGTCATGTCGCGGCAAGTGGCTGCGCCTGACCATCGGCCCACCCAAGAAATGCAACCACGCGCAATTCATATTCGTCTAAGCAGCTGCCACAGCAGGAGCAGTATTCGCAGCCATCCAATGCAATAATTGGATAAATATTCACTTTTTTTTTTTAAATCTGATCGAGGACGTCAATATATATGTGTAGGGTATACGCGTAGTCTATGTAGCGAGTTCATCAAACCCAAGAGCCCATCCCAGAGCCCAAGCCTATCTCTCCAGTTCCCATTGGGTAATAGCCATACATAATTAACGGCTTACGTTATAACGGCTATAATTCTTCCATGCTCTGTTTTTGTTGTTGCTCTCTCTTTCTTTCCGATAACACCTTCAGCACACTTGCTGATGAAGTCAGTCCATATCCATATTTGATAAAAGTCAACAATATTTCATATAGATTTAGATTTATTATATGTAATTCTTGCATTATTGCAAAACAATAGTCCTAAAAAAAACGAGGGTATCTGTGCTTCGGCAAGCAATCTACCTGCTGACGCTGGAGTGAAGAACAAGCAACAATACAATATCTGTATGCACTATCTGTCTCTTTTCTTTAAGTATTGTTTGCATTGACTCGACGACGATCAAAGCAAAGTCAGAAAATAGAACCGTTATCTGTGCGCAGTGCTGCGCATTTGTTGCTTTTGTTTGCTATGGCTGCAAAGGCAATTTAAGTAACGGCAGTTTAGAATTTAGCTGCATTGCCCGCATACCCAATGGGACGATTCCTCACAGTGGCTGTACGCACGACAGAGAACGAGTAACAAAACCAAACTATTTGTCTCGTTTCTTTGTATTCATATCATATCCAAGCATCATATCGCACGGCGGCTGTCCACAGCACCCAGCACCCCGCCCCACCCCTCCCTCACTCACACGCACACAATGAGAGAAGAACTCGCATATAAGTGTTTAAACTTTAAGACAGTTAATTAAGAATTTACATACAGTGAATGTGTATTTTTTTGAGTCTACCCATGCCCCGTTCTCCCCATATCTTTCTCTCTTTCAATAGATCACGCATAATCGATAGCTGAACAAAATAATATATAGAAAGCGAAAAAAAAAACACGAGATTTTCGGCAGGCCGAATTCAAATATCCTTGCAGTAAACTACTCTAACGAGTCTGATCGGAATCACCGTTATGTCCCTTGCTTAAAAGGAAACGCCTGCAAGGCTATGAAGCGTGAGAGTACGGTAGAAACCCGCTGTAAATGAAACCGGCGAGTTCCTACCGTCTCCCAAGTTGTAAATAGATCATTTACTCAGACTCTGGTGTCTGGCAAAGCTCAGCGGCAAATGAATAACGGCTGATCGATGAGTCTTAGCCCAGAACGAGAGATATAACTAACTAATAATACGATATATACCAATAAATATAATTATATTAGCAACCAGGTCCCCTGATCTACCGATACATATATAGCTGTATCTATGTACTATCAGAAAAGATACTACAAAAATATTTCGAATTGATCACAAGAGGAAAACAAATTCAACAAGGATTCAAGTACCGCTGTCCACTATGCTATGCTAAATAAAATATGAGAAAAAAATTCAATAACAGAATCTTGACAGCGCAATTAGAGCTTGTCCGAACTCAACGTTTTCTCTAAAACCCCAAACTCCACTTCCAGACTAGACGTAAGCGCTATAAAAACATTCCAATAATACGAATTACATGCAGTCATAAAAGCGAAATAATGTAGTGTATGTGACCAGTCGGACTAGACATATATATAAAATCAGATCTATATGGATTACACAATATTACTTCAGCCCTCATCAATGTACGAGTTTATCATGCCTAACCATTAACCTACAACACCTACATACATTTACACTAGCCTACAAAGCGGAGAATATCAATTTGAAGTGCTGCAAACATTTATTCGAATGGATGTAGCAACATATGTTGCTATATAAGCTCAGATTTAGATTCATATATCGAATTCAGTTTCACTTAGTCTGAGAATTTCGCAAGATCCCTTAATAGATGTTCCCTTTGGAGCACTTTTCCAAGTTCAAGTGTTTGCAGCGGTCTCAAATATATATTCTGTAAGCACACTAACACACACACACACACACACACACAAACAAACAAACATAGAGAGAATATATCAAAAAGAACAGAAACCAATAAAAAATTAAGAGAAATTCGAAAAAAATAATATATATAATTATAAAACAAATTAATTAAATAAACATTAAGGCACATACGAAAAACAACAAGAAATCAATACAAATTTGAAATTGAATATTCTAATATATATATATACATATATATATATTTATATATATATATGAGTATATATATATACATGAAAATAATAATGATAAAATTGCGCATTCACAATAAAAAGAACAAAAATAAATAAATTATTTTAAAAAACAAAAACAAAGAGAACTGAAATCAGCAACTGGGGCCGAAACAGAGGAGCAAACGAATTTGTTTGACTGGTTTCGGAGGGGCTAGCTGACAGCGCGTCTGGCGTGGGGCGTGGCAGCGCACAGCTGATTTTGGATCGTTACCGTTTGACCCAATTGCGCAGGTGCGCAGAGAGCTGAGTGAGCCGTTGCCAGTTGCCGGTTTTTCGAATTTCTCCCAAAGAAGAGAGAGAGAGAGAGAGGGAAATTGAGAGAGAAGCTTTCAAGCTCGGACTAGTCAAAGTCAATGCTGAAATTGATTAGTAGCTAAGCAGACGCAAGCCAAGACGGACGTGGAAGGCACTTTGGATTAAGATTCGCTTAAGGAGCTCATTACCGTTAGCTCTAAATAAATACATATACATATAGATATTGTGTGGTGCGTATGGCAATGATTCATCAAGTCAAGCCATCAGTCTGTCAGTCTGTCTGTCTGTCTAGCTCTGTCTTTAGACCTAACTGTTCTTATTGTTGTTGTTGTTGTTGTTGCTGTGGTTGTTGGCCACGAAGAAAGTTGTTTTGGAACATGTTAATTGTCTTTGGTGCGGCAACTGTTTATAGCAGTTGACTCTGTGCAACTCGAGCGGGATTTCTTTTTCGTTCATCTAAACGAAACGAACTTGGCTTGTTCTTAAAGCCACCAAAGGTAGAGTTCAAATCAGATCGAAGAGTAGCTTGGAGCTATATGGTCTAGCTATATATATTATTCATAGATATTCTTCAACAAATCAAGAAGTAACTGGAAATTATTTGAAAAGTTCATGCGAAGTAAGTTTAAGTTAGGAGCTGAAAGTGAATTCGGAATTATTATTTTTCGGAATGAGCACAAGCTAATTGGAAAGAAGTTTCGGGAATAATTCAATGAGCTCAAACGTTGGGGAAATTCAGATTTGAGTGAATGCCAATGAAACAAGCAATTCGAGCTTAAGAGGGAATATAGTCAAGTTTCGGAGT
The DNA here is from genome assembly GCF_001654015.2 of Drosophila navojoa. Next base: position 57,282 of record NW_022046139.1, on the reverse strand, counting down.
CAAAGTAAACTTGCTATTTCGCAGGGAATTCACCTTAGATTTAACCTCATTCAATTGCTGTCCATTCCAATAAATAGAATAACGATTCAACGTATATTCGGTGTAAGGAAAATATCGCATATGAGAAGAGTTCAGCGCTACGTTACTCCGAATGACCGCGATTAGGACTGATCACAGCCACACGCAAATGACCGAGTCGGAGGGATCGCCGCTGGCGCTGCTGCTGCTGCTGGTGGCGAACAGCATGGGCGGCGGGGAGGCGCTGAGGCGCAACTTTGATGCGAGGCAGACGAGCGTCAACTCGAATATTCCGCTGTGGAAGCAACGCGTAAGTAGAGCCCAGGCGCCCAGTCCGTCAGTTAGCTAAAGCAGCTGCTCCATTGGCACAGGCCTGCGAGAAGTCGCCCAAGTACCAGATGAACTCGCACTACAGCTGCGACGAGAAGGGGGACGTCAAGTGCCTGCCCGGCTGGCAGGGCGATCTCTGCCAGGTGCCGATGTGTCGCCGCGGCTGCGATCCGATGAACGGTAAGTGAGAGTCCGCCGGAGGGAGTCAACTCGATCTCAACTTCTGCTCGCTCCACAGGCTACTGCCAGCGACCGGGCGAGTGCCGCTGCCGCATCGGCTACACCGGCGAGCACTGCGACAAGTGCATCCCGCTGCCCGGCTGCCAGCACGGCACCTGCAAGAAGCCCTTCGAGTGCGTCTGCAAGCCCGGCTGGGATGGGCTCTTCTGCACAGAGCGTGAGTCCGACTGCCAGATCGATAGACCCATTACTCTAATACGTCCTCTCGCTTGCAGCCAGCTGCCGCAGCGGCTGCCACAGCACGCGCGGCTACTGCGAGGCGCCCGGCGAGTGCCGCTGCCGCATCGGCTGGGGGGGCCGCACCTGCAGCGAGTGTGCCACGATGCCCGGCTGCCAGCACGGCACCTGCAACAAGCCGCTCGAGTGCAACTGCGAGCCCGGCTACACGGGCCTGTTATGCCAGACAGGTGAGCGGGAGACACGCAGCGACTGCTCTCTAGATTCTCAACGTCTCTCTCTCTCTCTCTCTCTTACCATCCTCCAGCGTTGTGCGCATCGGACTGCAACAAGCAGCACGGCTACTGCCGCAAGCCTGGAGAGTGTCGGTAAGTTGAATTCACCTCGATTCGGAATCGATTCGGAGTGAATTGTGCATAGATTCAGATAAGTATGGGGCTCATAAATAGAGCCGTTATCCAGTCGACGCCATTAGTGAAATGAATCCATTCCCAATTTAACAAACTTCGAATGGCGGCGAGCAGATAACGGCTGTGATTTCATTCTCCCTTTTGATCCTCATCGAGCCATGGCAGCGCACATGCAAAAGAAAGAGACAGATAGCGCAACTGATTTTTGCTCATGGCTGCCGCAATCGGAAAGAAGAAGAGGTTCGAGCAATGCAATTGGCTGGGGCAATTTGCATGTTGAGTGCGCTGGCAAAGATGGCCTCTTTGCCGCCATACTTATTTCTAGTGCTATTTCTATAACAAAGTGACTTCAATTTCTTTGTGCCAGCTGCAAGGTGGGCTGGACTGGGGCGCAGTGCGACAAGTGTTTTCCGTATCCTGGCTGCGTGAACGGCGACTGTGATGCACCCTGGGAATGCAACTGTCGTCCCGGCTGGGGCGGCATGCTCTGCGACGAGAGTAAATACCATTCATACCATTCCATAAGTACTGCATATTAGTAACAGACTTTCTTCTGCTGCAGAGTTGACCTACTGCCTGGATAATCCGAACACTTGCGAAAACGACGGCAAGTGCATATCGCTGAGCCGCGAGGACGGCAGCTATCGGTGCCAGTGCCGGCAGGGCTATCTGGGCAAGAACTGCGAGATATTGGATGAGTTCCTGTTGACCTCGGTGGCCCCGCCGCGCATTACGCCGCCGTCCACCGAGCTCGAAGTGGAGCTGGAGCTGGCCACAGCTGCGCCTGATGATGGCAGCAAGCTGGAGCAGCCCACGGCAACAACAGCAGGCAAACCCACGACAACAAGCAGCACAACAATGTTGCCGGACATGGGATTAAACGAGACCGCAGCAACGACAGCCAGAGCAACGACAACGACAATGGGGCTGGGCACACGTGTTGCCAACCACAATGCGTCTAATGAAGCGTTAAGCTATGGCCATGCCGCTGCTGATGAGGCGACAACAACGAGGCGTCCCGCACCAACAGCACCACCAGCAGCAGCAGCAGCAGCAACAGAGGCGACGGCAACAACAACGACGACAGCAACTATGACAGTAAAGGAAGCTGGCAACAATGCAACAAGTGGGTCACAGTTCAGCGCACACAAGCAGCAGCAGCTGGCGGCGGCAGCGCAGGAGGACGACGAAGAGGACGACGATGATGATGAGGAGGACGAGGATGATGAGGACGAGGATGAGGATGATGGCGACTATGATGAGGACGATGACAACGATCAACTTATACCAAATATTATTTGAGAAAATTGTTTTTTTTTTGTCATATATGTATATACGTATATATATATCTCTATATGTGACGTATTTTGTATGTATTTAGTTAATAAATTATTTATTTTACAATTAAATGCCAGAGTCAGCTTCAGGAATTAGTTAAACTGCAGACGCTTCGATTAGCTCGATCCAAATAGATGATATATATTCGACTATAGGTCACCTGGACAGATGGATATAGACAGATGGGTATATCTATATCAATATCATCAATATACCCTTCTACCCCATTTATGCAGGGTATATATATACATAGCGCCAGTGTAAATTTGTTATAAAGAAAAGATCTTTGGATATATATGATATATGGTTTGCATAAAATTTCATTTATTAATCTAAACAATGAATTTCGCTTAACAAATTGTCAAAAAAAAAATCGATTTATATATATTTAATGTTATATATGTATATTTTAGATTCTTAATTATAGCAATTGAAAAAATTGTGCTGGATATACGAAAAGTAGAGGGGGGAAACAGCAGGAAAAGGGGGGCAAATACTTGAATTGCGATTGCACATTGTTGCTTAAGATTAGGACACAAATCGTTCAGATGTGCGGGGTAAGGGATAATGGAATATGGCTAGGATAGATCCTGCTCCCACATATTATATATATATATGCATAGAAATAGACGTACGGGTAGGTAAAGATTTGGGTATAGGTATAGGCGTAGGCCATACTTAACAATGATTAAAAAAAAAAAAATTGTGGACTTTATTTTAATAATAATCAAGATATATATAGATATATATATTGATGTATGTCTGCATATGTATATTCGTAATGTTCGTTGCGTTCTAGTTGAGCTCCCGCTTGTCGCGCTGACTGATCTGTGCCATGGTTATATACTGACGCACCAGCCGAGAGATCTCGTGCGCCTGCTCCGTTTGCACTCGTATAACGCGCTGCTGCATCAAATTGCCAACCTTCATGTCCAGAAAGAGGGCGCCATCCTCTGAGCGAACCTGGAGTGGACGGAGAGAGGGAGAGAGAGAGAGATAGAGAGTTGAGTGAATGATATTTATAGATAAATGCAAAGATAGATAGATCTATAGATAGAAGTAGGGAATGTTCCATGGATATACGGATAGAGAATACATCCGCTGAATAAACAGAATCAGTTCTGATATATATATGTAACATATAAATACGTATGTGGACATATGGGTAGGTCGATAGATTGAGTAATACATCGATAGATGGAAATATTGCTGGAGAGATATGTAGATCAATCAAAAGACAGACGCACAGATAGATCTGTAAATCGATCTATCTATTGAGAGAGAAAACTAAACAGCTAAATATATCGATAGCTAGTTCTATTGATGCATTGATCGATAAGCATATCGATAAGGCAACTCAAAAGTTAGCTTCGATAATGATCATAAGATAATCCATTATATGTTTACCTTGCGCGTCGATATGACCTCCATGAAGCTCCAGTGCTGCAGGGTCTCGTGTGTGTTTGGATCCAAGAATAGCACTCCGCGTCTATTCAAGGCCAATATCAGATCTCGCCACATGGGACTGTGATTGTCCTCGACATGGGGGCCCGCCTCCTCGGCCCAGATGCGTTTCACCGCAAAGAAACTGCTGCCGAACAGGGGCCAGGTGGCGAGCACGTTTAGAAACTGGGCCTTCACCTGGCCCGGGCTGAGATTGGCCACCTGCGGCCAAGCGGACTGCACCAGTCCGACCCACTGGGCCGGACGAATCTCACGTATGCCCAACGCTGGCTTGGGCAACAGAAACTTGATCTCCTTCATGGCTGGCACATGGCTCAGGTCGGCGGCGCGGTGGAGCAGCGCAGCGATGCGCGCCATGTCGCGCACCATCTCCGGCATCGGCACCCCGTTGCCGGGCAGCTCGAGCAGCAGGCCCTCGAGATAGTCGGGCGCCACCTGGTTGAAGAGCACCTCCACATAGAGCGGCATTGGCGCCGGCTCGCGCTTCAGGGCGAAGTGCCAGACGCTGCGGCAGAATATCAAATAGAAGGGCTGACCGGACTTTAGCAGCTCGGTGGTCACGTCCAAGATGTACTCGTCGGCGGCCAGGGGCATGGTGAAGGCGTCGCCTTGCACGATGCAGTACAGGGAGAACTCCTGCTGCTCGGCCTCCGACTCAACGCCCAGCAGGGCGCACAGCTCGGCAATGACATCGGCCACCACAGTGGAGCAGCGGGTGTTCACCACACGCTCGGCGCCTCCGGGCAGGCGGTAGATCTGTCTGCGCGCCGAGCGGCCGGCCGAGACGGCTGTCACCTCCTCCACGCTGGGCACGTTCTTGCGGCCGCCACAGCGAGCCGTTTTGCGCAGATTGGTCAGGCAGACGGCGGCAGTGCCATGGCACGAGCGACGCCGGTCGGAGGCAGCGGATGTCAAGTGCTCCATCAGGTACGGACGCAGTGCGTCCGAGCAGCCAAAGTAGGCGGCCAAGATGCTCAGCAGGCGCCACGCACGCTGCGAGCTGTCCGGGCAGGGCGAGCGATTCGCCGTCGTCTGCTTCATCAGCTGGCAGTAGACCTCGTCCCGCAGCGCCAAGTACTTGTGACAGTGCTGAAAGCAGAAGGGGATTAATCAAACTGCAACGCTTGGTCTCAGCTCAGCTGGCCTACCATCAGCACGGTGTAGACACACTTCACCTCGGTGAGCTCTGGATCGAGCGGTATGTCGCCGCAGTAGCGCAATATGCAGTCGAAGCACTCCAGCGCCAGTGGCGCCAGGTCGTTGGGCAGGCGCAGCAGGGGCAGGCGTATGGCGTGGCCTTGCCACTTGACCAGCTCCGCATAGGAGCGGTTCGCAGCCGACGACGATTGGTGGCGTTCATGATGGCGATCGGCATCGCGTAATTGACTGTGGAGAGAGGGGGAGAGAAAGAGAGAGCAGGCGACATAAGTAATTGGTTGACATCATTCAAAATGGAGTTTCGGCTATAAGCTATAAATACTTCATGCCCCGCCATCTTGGCAAGCATAGCAGCCATTTGCCTATGCTGCTGCAGCTTAATCTATTCTAACGGCACTTCTATGTCTTCTTCATGGCAGTTGTTGTTGCCATTAATCCAATTACTTCATGTTTGCCATCTCTGCAGACGCAACAGCCATTTGCTGGGACTCCTTACGCGTCTGTTATGGCTTGCAGTCTCAATACACAAGCAGCCATTAGACTACCCTTTCTCAAACGGAGTCAGCTTTAGCTTATCCAGTCAATTTGACTACAACAGAACATTGTCTGAATAGTATGCAAGTCATGTGTAAAGAAAACTTAATTAGGCATTGAATCAACAGCTCATGACACTACTACAATTTCAAATTAATTTCCGGCACACCTTACATACATGTATACACATATCGACAGTCGACAGAAAGGGTATCTGTGCTTCGACATGCCTTAAGCAATTTTTCTAGCTGCTGGCAAGCAATAACACAGCTGCACTATCTGTCTCGTTTCCTTGCATGTTATGTGCCTTGCCTCGGAATAAGAGGATCAAAAGAGAGGACGCAAGCGACACCGTTATCTAGGCACGCAGTTGTTGTTGCTTTGCGATTGCTTTTTGTTGCTTTGTTGTTATTGTTTTCAATCGTAAATGGATTTGCGTCTTTGCATTTGAATTTGACTTTGAAATGCAATTTCAAGCATGGAAGATTGTATTGTAACGGTAATGAGCGCGTGCTGAAATAGCCAAATACGCAGCGCTGCACGCACAACAGAGACAGTGCATGTGCTTTGCCTTGACTCAATAAGGATCAGAAGAGAGCACGATAATTAATCCGTTAACTATGCGCTCTGTTATTATGTTATTATTACTTTCTATGGCGAATACGAGTTGTTTTTAAATAAAAACAAAAAACATGTTTTGCTACTGATAAATAATATGATAATCAAAAATGGCTGCTCTTACTCGTTGCGGAAGTGCTGCATGGCGAACTGCAGCAGTGAGTACTTGGTAACGGATGGGGGCGTGCCGCTGCCATTGAGCTCCTCCTGCAGCATATAGTTGCCATCTAAGTCATGATGCGATGCCTGTTGCTGTTGTTGTTGCTGGTGTTGCTGGTGTTGCTGCTGCTGTTGTTGTTGCTGGTGGCCATTGGTCAGGGAGCTGGGCTGCTGGCCGGCATTCGACTTGCGTGCCGAATGCAGATAGCTTTGCTGCTTCATGAACCGCTGCTGATCGGCCAGCTGCTGCTGCTGGTGTTGCTGCTGCTGCTGGTGCTCCTCGGCAGCATCGTCCAGCTGCTGCTGCTGCTGGTGCTGTTGCTGCTGCTGATGATGATGCAGCTCCGCCTGCTGTTGCTGCTGCTCGTCCTGGCCATTGGAGTGGGCGTGCTCGTTGCGGCCAGCCTGTCGGGCCTCCAGACGCTCTAACGGCACGTTCAGCGTTTGCGCAGCGGCGCGTGCGCCCGACGACAGCGTCGACGCCTTCGATTGTGACTGTGGAAGAAGAAGAAGAACAAACCACAGATAAAGACGAGAAGTGCAACAATGAATGCAATTTGTTAATTGTCTGCGCCGCTGTCTAAAGCCAAGTCAACGGCTTGTGAAAGTTGCTGGGCGCCTTTTTGGCCAACAAAACACTTGACCAGCTAACCGGTCGCCCAGCCAAGCGCCAAGCGCCAAGCGCCAAGCGCCAGCGCCATCACCAAGCCGGTTTGAATGATGTGTATGCAGTAAAAATATATAATATCATATAGTTGTTAGTACACAGTGAAAGCTCGTAATAGCGAGCACACAAATCAAATGAGCGAAATAGTTTGGGGCATATTAGCTGTGAACTGGGCTAGGATAAGAGAAAAACGACAGCGCGAAGAACTTGCGACGCATTGATTCTATATTGTAGCAGCTGTGCATCAATAGAGTTTTCACTGTAGGGCCATAGAGAACGAACCGTTGATGATGGACCATCAAAATAAGTTTAGAATTTATTCACTTATCCTCGATATGCAATCAAATATCCATTGCTAGATTGTTCGTCAGTGGAGCTTTCACTGTACTTTATAGGCGGCTAGTTATAGTCAGTTAGCTGCGTTTTGTATTTTGGCAACGAAAGTGCGCTTTTTCACTTTTATTGCCAAATGCATTTGCTTTCCTTTCCATTCCACATAACACCCACACACTCAATAGCCAAAGATTCCCCCACAGCCGCCTCTGCCACGCCCCCGTCTGGGCCAACTGTTGCATTTGAAGACACCCAGAGGCAAAAGAAAATGCATTGCGCACGCTCAAAAGCGCATAAGCAACAGCAACAACAACAACAACAACCACAAATAAACCAAATTGGAAGTGAGTAAAAGTTGTTGTTGTTGCTCGTTGTTTGCTGTTTGTTGTGTGTTGTTTGTTGTTTATGAAAGCGGAAATCTTTCACCGATCAATCATGAAGTTTGGCTCAGCCAAACAGTAATTAATTATACAATTTCAATTTCAATTGCGAATTTTCAACACTGATAAGCAACAAGTGACCATGGAGCACAGGTGCATGCACACAACTGTGAAGAGCAGCAGCAGAGGAGAGCAAACTAATCCCAGCTCATGCCCAAGCATCAAGCATCATGAGTACATGAATGAGCAGGCAGAAAGAGCAGCCGAAGAGTAGCACAGGATTGCCAAGGGACCGAGGAGGGCATGCCTAGATGATGCTCATGAAGCGTCCAGCAGCAGCAGCACTCGAAGTATCCATATGAAAATGAGCTCAAAGAGCAGATGAAGAGGGAAAGAAGGAAGAGATGGGCTAAAGTCAACAAGGAGCTGCTGTCTCTAGGAACTAGAGTGGGACAATATAGAAGCAGAAGAGTAGATCGGGAAGAGGAGAGGAAGTGCAAGAATGCGAGTTGAGATGGAAGAGTGAGCAAGTGCAGAGAGTAGAGAACATAACTTAAAGAAGATGGCACAGACAAATGTAGACAGTTAGCTAGATAGATGAGGTGACAGAAACTGTAGTAAAAGACGAGTTATTGGAGGCTGCATTGGTAGAGAGACAGAGACAGAGACAGAGACAGACAGTTAGACATTGAGTGCAACTACGAATTCTTTTTACGATTTCCCGTGGGTTTTTATCGCTGTGCCAAATACTAAAGCAGAAGCTGGCGAACGAGAGCAGTCAATAAGAAGAAGAAGAAGAAGAAGAACAACAACAAAAGCAGTAAAACCAACAAATAGATCGCGACAAGACGAGCAAATGTAGGCTGGATATGGATTATATATATATATACATATATACACACACAGATATACATATATATATATATATTCGTGCTGCTCCCATATTTAGAACCGGGCACGCAATTGGGTCATATGACTATTGCGCTGCGAAGGGGTCGCTCGGATGGGCGTGGCTCTGCTCCAGTTGCTGCCAAATGCGAATTCAATTCACTAGAAGTCAAGCGAGTACGAGAAAACACATAAAGGCCAACGAGAGAGAGAGAGAGAGAGAGAAACTTGAACAATATGAGGAAAAACTGCTTAAAAACTTTAAGTTGAAATATGAATTTACAAGAGAGGGGGAACAGAAGGAACAGGAGAAAAGTAAGAAAACAATAGAAGTGGGAGAAGAGAATGAGAATGGAAGAAGAGGACTAGAAAGAGAAGGGCAAAGGAGTAGAAGGAGAGCAAAGGAGCATACGAGAAGAAGTTATGAGGAGACGAGCAAAAAACAATAGACGAAAAGTGTCAGATGAGTGAGGAGAGGCAAAGAGAGGAGAGAGGAGGAGAGAGGAGGAGATAGGCGAGGCTAAGCAAACTTTCTTTTTGGCATTTACTGTTTCAAACGTAATTTTTATTTGTATTTTGCTCGAGTTAATTAAAAAAATAAAAAAACAATTTGAAATTAATGCGCAACAGCTGCGGCAAAAGTAGTAGAGGAAGAAGAAGAAGCAGACGATGTCTATGAGGCACACACTGAAGAAGAGGCACAGCTGGAGTCGTGGCTAAAGTATCTTTAAGATGCAATTAAACCCCATTTACCATACGTAGAACAAAAGAAGCGACGCGACCCGGCCGACAATAATCAGAGAAAGAAAGAAGAAGAGAGAGAGAGAGAGAGACGACGACAACGCACGAAATGTAATTAAATTATTGAAATCAAATTACAGTTAAATAATAAGCAGAAGCAACAACAGCAACAGCTGCCACTGCTGCTGCTTCTCGTTCACGTTTCGAGTGGCACGTAAAAGTATCTCTGGCGTCTGGTAAATGTATCTCTTGTATCTCTGTGCATCTTTGTGGGTCAACGGTTTATTTCGACTTCTGCTTCGTATGTAGTTTAACGAGTGCTCAAATTCTAGCTGCCGCGCTTCAGCTTTTATTTTACTTTCGGCACTTAAACAACCCCTCGATTCGAAGCGTAGCATCCGATGCGCTTCAGATGCCGCCAGATGATCCCGCAAGACGCTAAGCAGAACACAGTAGCTCGTGGCTGGCTATGAGACGCCACAAATGCTTGGAGCATCGATATATATCGATATGTGAGAAGCAGCAATCAAATTCATCCACCTGCCAGGTCACTTTCGATGCCATCATCCATCATGCCCAAAGTTCAACTGGACCCAAATACGAAAGTAAAGTCTATAGCCATATATCGATAGCAGGCATAGAGAGAGCACCATCAGCCGAACCAATGCCAAGTGAGCCCCGAATGAGTCGTCTGTTGTATAATCGACACCTTTGATCGCGCAGCTCTCAAAAGAGAAGATGAATACGATGATGCTGTGGCTGTGGCTGTGGCTGTAACTGCAGCGAGCCGGATGATGTAAGCATTTGGTTCAGTTGGGTCGCCGGCCCTCTGTTTGCTAATAATGCGATTATGCGTTGATTAACTTAACCGTTAGCCCCGACACTCACTCGCCGCCAAACTGTAAACTGTAAAGAGCTCTCATTTCTCTTCTTTTCGAGCTTTCCTCGACAATCACAATTTCATTTGCGTTTATGAAACGACTCTGTGAATTTTGGAAGAGTTTCTGTTATCGCAGATGCGACTTGATTTTGTCAATTGATCATTAATCAGCCTTAACTGTTCCACAGCTTTGGCAGACACATGATGGACAAAATAGATATACATTAGCTTTACTATGCATTGCAATTGCAGTCATCGTAAAAAGTGATATTACGTAGCTACCAAGTTGTCAATCTATCAATTTATCTATACATCTCGCTATTTATCGATAGATCTATCGAGAGTATACAATTCTCTAACATTCTCAAGTGCTGTCATTTCAAATAGTCTTATGAAACTTTAATCAAACTCCTAGACCTCATGAAATCAGCTGAGACTTTAAGCAATATTTTCAACTCCCAAACAACTGTCTAAGACGCGACTTGAGGCTCGAGACAATATGAAGAAGTGACTAGTAGAGAATGTTTTTGGAGTATTAACGGAATATACAAAGATATATATGGGGCGTAGGGCATGGCTGGCATATATAGAGCTTCATTTAGTCAATGCCTTAATCATGTAGTATCCCATAATATTAGCATTTATAATAGTTTAGAAGATCTCCTTCATATATTTTGGGCTCTGAAGCACAGCTGCCTCTACAACAAAGACCCTAAGGTCCTTATTCCTTACAGCTCGTAATGGTATAAGACTTTTACGTTTGAACCAATCTTCAGCCTCTGCTACATCGAGTCTCAATGGACTCTCTAGAGAGCATACCCCCTTGTCGTTCGAAGACCTCTGCCTACCTCATTGGAGTTCATGGTCTCGAAGCGTGCCAGAATTTCCTTGACCGATATCTTTGATTCCGTTGGCTCCTCCAATATCGTCTCCATGCGACTGACCGAGCCGCTGCTGGCGTTGCTGACGCGTCGCGTCTTATTGCCCACCATGGGCATGGAAATGGGAATGGGAATGGGCAAGCTGATGGCGCTGGCTAATGTCGTTGCAGTGGAATCATTTGGATCCTGCTCCTGCTGCTGCTGCTGCTGTTGCTGCTCATCCATCTCCTGCTGCTGCTGCTGCTCCTGCTGCTGCTGCTCCTGCTCTGCCTCTCCATTGTTGTTGTTGTTGTTATTGTTGTCTCTTTGGTTAAGCCGTAGCTTGTAGTTGAGCTGCTCCTCGTAGCAGCACTCCTCGCACAAGCTGCCATTGGCGTCGATCGATGAGGCTGCCCCACTGCAGCACTTGTACACGATGTCCTCCTCAACGCTCCACGCATTATCATAGTCCAAGCCACCCGCAGCAGCACCACCAACACCACCCCCCGCAGCCAACGCCGCCGCATTCGAGTTGGCCATCTCCAGGCAGCACTGCTCGTTCAGCTCGCGAATGCTCTCGTTGGTCAGCTGATCGAGATCGCTGCGACGATGCAGCTGCAGCTGCTGATGCTGGTGGTGCACCTGAGCCGCTGTGGTGCCCGTGATGTGTGCGATTTCGGCATCATCCGAGTCCGTGTAGAGCAGCTCCGGCTGCTCCTCCTCGCAGCTATCCTGATCCGTTAGATTGTTGAGCGAGTCCAGTGAAGCGCATTTCTCCGCCTCGCCGACCTCCTGCTGCACCACAACCTCCTGCTGCTGCTGCTGCTGCTGCTGCTGTTGCTGCTGTTGCAGCAGCTTGAAATTGTTGGCCTTGTCGTGGTGCATTTTGTGTATCAGCGACTCCACTTTGTTCACAATGCTGCTGAACTTGTGCGGCACACTGCCGCCCACAATGCCCCCGCTGCCGCTGCCGTGGGTGCTGCCGTTGCGGCTGCTGCTGATGGATTCGTGGGTCCTCGTATCACAGGATTTGCTGCTTCGAACGCTGTGCGACATGTTGCATGAATGTGGAGCTGTTGTTGTTGTTGTTGTTGTTGTTGTCGCTTTTCGTTTGGCTTTACGTTTGTCCGAAATTCCGAGGCGGCGGCGCGTGCCAGTGAAAGTTGTTAAGCCATAGAGCACAGCTACTAACTGGCCAAACTACTGCACGATCATCATGAATGTTTCGCTATATTGTTTACACACGCACAACGAGAGCGAGCGAGAGAGGGAGAGAAACACTCAGTGTTGTTTTCGCGTAAATACGCTGCGTATACGTGATTTTTAGTCACTTTTAGCCACTATTTTTTCTTAGCCACTTTTTTCTGTTTGCAGTTTTTCAATTTTCGTGCCAGACCTGAATTTAATTTGATTTTTAATTTGCCTTTTGTCAGGCTATCTATCGTTTTTGCTGCCACCTGACACCTGTCGAGAAGCCATCAAAAATTTGCTCGAGCCACAAAAGCAGAAAAATCAACAACGAAAACGCTTGCAGCAATCGCAACAGGATGCTCCAAGCCGTTCATTGAACTTGAGCAGGCAAACAAGTTCGTTCGCACTGATGCGAACATAAAGAGATATATATGCATATGCAGATTATCTAACTGTTATATGAATGTTATAGATCACTGAGGTGGGAGAAAAAATTAGAGAGAAAGGGAAGAAGGCAAGCAAAAGGAATAAAATTCAAATACATTCGTAGTTTGCATATTCAGAGAGGACTAAATTGAAGAATTACTAGAATATACCCTGAACCTTGCTGAAGGGGAGAGAGACAGAGAAAGAGAGAGAGAGAGAGAGAGAAAGATGCACAGATATGAGAAACTAAACTCGAAAGGTATTTTCAAATTGATTTTTAGTGTGCATAGTCCCAACTGTAACTAAAGATGCATACTTGAGGTGGGTATGCTCGACTAACAAATACCTAATCCTTTTCACTTTCTAAGCTTCTAAGTTCTAAAAGACTAAAGGAATTCAGTTCTAGTATCTAGTCAAGTTGAAGTTGATATAACAAGTGAATTTCAAACTGAGAAACCTTAATACTGCCTTACACCATCTTTTCTCAGTAGCTTCAATGATATAAAGTAGCCAGCCTTCTCTAGACAACTCAATTTCAGCCTTGATTAATAATTTCCTCAATAACTTCGGAGTGATATTTGAAGGCGAATGAGGTAATGCGAAAATGCGATTATCGATTCGAATGCAGAATTTATAATAATCTGAGCTCTGTCGCAGTTTGTGTCAAAAGCAGCTGCGCAATCAAAATATAACAATCTATAGAGATTGATAGGTTAGATAACATCTGATCATATATGCTTAGGCTGGTATGCTCAGCCATGCTCAAGCGTTTGCCAATTCCTTTGAATTGCAATTCAAACAAACTTTGTTTATAGTGTGATATTTCGTTCAGTTATTGATATGCATATTGCTTGCTTGGGTATTATGCATATTGGATAAGTTTTAGTTGATTTTGTTGACTTTGTGCAGATGCTAAACTCAGTCAAATGTAGTCTGCCCATACGGAAGACGTGACAATAAGACGGACAATAGACTTCCCTGCGACAAAGAGCAGCAAATTTTGCAGCTCTGCCGGCCAATGGAGAGACAGACCCAAGTGGGGCTAACTTGCTTGAAGGCAACCGGACGAAACGAGTCACGGGGCAAAAATTGACAAAAACTATTGATAGAGCTATCTATATATAAATGCATATCATATATGTATATGGATATATGTATATCCACATGCTTATAATATCCCACAGGGAGCTGATCTCTGACAAAGCGATCTTCATCTATCCTGCGCCTCCAGAAACGAAAATCCATCTTTTCTCTCTGAACTCTATTAAAATATTACATGAATTTCCCTCAATATAGCTTCACACACAAGTTTAAGAATGATCCGCTTGTGAATCCTGTTGGACGTAATTCTCAGACAAGGGAATTTCTTTGAGCTAACACCTGCCAAAGGTCAATAAGGATTCGCTTTGTAAACATTGTTGATCGTTGCTTTATATAATTATATAATCTATAGATCGATCTAAAGAGCTTAGTCAGATGTGATCCAACTACAGCTGGCTGATCCTCCATAGTTTATAGTTATCAACAAAAAAAAAAGTATATGAAAACATATTTATATACAAATATAGATTCAAAATTGCAATCGCCTCGGCAGATTCACATTGAATATAAATAATACTCCATTTATAGGCACTGACAACAAAACTTAGCTCTATATATGTATATATAAGAGTTCACTATATATTTATATCAGATCTTGTATATGCATATATATCTCTGAATTGTCATTCGGGTGTCGGTGTCAAATCTTTTAGGCTCAGGCATCGAACCGTTTTCTTTATGGGGTCAGGCACAGAACGGCTAAGACACGATATAAGACACTCAAAACAAAAACTTGGCCAACAGAAAAAAAAAAAGATAACAGCAAATAAATCTTTATGAATCTGAAGAATTCGAATATCGACGAACGTATTTTTCTTGTTTTCTTTCTTTCGTTTTTTGCTTCAAGAAGCGCGCCGCGTGATGCCGTTAACGAACGCAACTGAAAACTGGGCAGAAACTGGTCAAAAGACCGACTTGACCAATACAGTCAGTCAGAAAGAAGAGAGCGAAAGAGAGAGAGAGAGAGGGAGAGTGAGTACCCAAGAGAGAGAGAGTGAAAAGTGCAGCAGGGCCAAGCGGAGCGTAAAAACTCCAAAAGAGAAAGAGAGAGAGAGAGAGAGAGAGCAAATGCTCAAAACGAGTAGTGCAACAGCTAAAGGTGTACGTGGTGTGTGTGTGTGTGTGTGTGTGTGTGTGTGGCTAACTGTTTTTTATTCGGCCAGTAACAGTCTTGAGCAGGTTTTGGAGCTAGCACCAAGTTTGGCGTTCGACTAGTTTTCACGCATAAAACTGAATTAAATTAAAATAACTTAAGGCGAGCTGCATTCAAAGAAAAGCAGAAAAAGCGAATTGAATGCGTATGAGTGAAATGTGAACGAGCATTGAGGCACTTAGTCAGAGCGTATATGGTCACACTAAAAAGAGTGAGAGAGAGCGAGAGTGAGAGAGAGGGGAGAGACTGACAAACTGTGATTGATGACTGCGAATGTGATAAGTGTGAACGAGTATATCAGGCAGTAAGTCAAAGATTATAGCGCATATACGGTCACACTGGCACTGAAAAACAGAGAGAAAGAGAGAGAGAGAGAGGGAGAGACTAAGATTGATTGATCTACTGATAAACGAATGCGAATGCGAATCTGCAATGTGAAATGCGAGTGCGAACGAGTATTGAGACGGTCTGTCAACGTATATGGTCACCCTGACGGACAGAGGGTCGGACGCAGCAGACCCACTGAGCTTCAAGCACGCGTGTAAAAATGCGCTAAGCCAAACAGTTGAGAAGGCCAAAAGCAGAAGAAGAAGAAGAAGAAGAAGAAAGAGCAGAAGCAACAAAAAAGTAGGAGTGTGAGGGGCGGGAGGGAGTGGCAGAGAGACGTAAAGAGAAATTACAAATATTGTACATATATATATGAATATGCGTATACATATGTATGTATGAATATAGAGCAATATGAAGGTCGCCCCAAAAAGGTCTCTGGAAAGGTGCGATATGAGAGGAGAAAATAGCTAGGTTTACTATATGTATATATGAATGTAAAGTATACTCTATAAATAGAGCAGATGTATGCAATACCAGATATGGGATATGATTAGAAAGAATGGGCATAGGTAAAATCTATATTAGAGCAAAATAAGCGAAGAAGAAGAAGAAAGAAGAGCAGAAGAGATAAAGATGAGATAGAATCTTAAAGCTTACAACAATATTAAAGCTCAGCTGGGAACAAGACAAGAGAAGCTGAGGCAAAAAGCTAAAGTTTCGGAATGCTAAGACGGCCCAAAGTTCTCTCAGAGATCAACTCTCTTCATCCAATAATATACAATCTCGATTACAGAAAGTCTTTTCCCAGGCAACTCTCAATCAGACAGCTTCGAGCTTTTGCGCTCGCTTTCGCTCAAACTCAAGCAAAGCTTGAAGCTGCGCCCAGCCCCAATGGCAGCTAACGGTGCAGAGCTTATAACAGAACTGACTTCACACGACTAGCAGATACCCTATAGACACAGCAGATGATTCACTAGTTCACTAGTTCTTTTTCTTTAGCTCAGCAGCGATTCATGCTGTTCTATCCCAGCCCATGAACTAGTTCACTCTTTCGTTCCAGCAGCCTCCAGTTCAAGCTCAAGATGAACTCATCTTGCTCTGCTGTTACAGCAAAAAGGAACATAGCCAATATACCCCATACCAATAGATCTCCATTAGGTAAGCGGACTTGTGACTCACCTTTCGGAACTCCTGCACAAAGGATGTGATCATCGTCTGGATGGCCGCAGCCCGAGTCGCGTGCAGCGCCAGGTGCTTGCCGTTGCGCAGGTTGAGCTGCAGGGCGGCTGGGCGTGGCAGGGTGACAGCGTTCTGTATTTCGGCAAAGGATATAGCCTGGACGACAATCAGGTAGTCGGCGTCGCGCCTGGCCAGATAGAGGCCGCTGTGCGAGACGCCCATGATGGAGACATCCGGGTAGAGCGGCGCGCCCTGGACCGCAAAGAGTCTAGCGAAGTAGAGGGGCCAGTCGCGGGCCATGTCCACGAGATGGCGCTTGACCAGGGCGCGCACCTGCTGCCCGCGCGCCGCCAGCGTGTCCACGCTCACGCCGTGCCCGTGCAGCATATTGAGGGCGGCGTTCTTCTCCTGGGGCGTGATGCGCAGGCAGGGCGTGACGCCGAACACGTCGCTCAGCACCTGAGCGAACAGCAGGTCCAGGGCGACCGGCGGCCCGATGGGCTCGTGCGGCTGGAAGACCTCCTTGCGCACGCGCAGCTTCCATGGCACCCGGTTGTAGGTGAGGCAGGCGCTGACCGTGCTACTCGACGGGCTGGCCGCCGGCGTCACGGCGGCTGGCGGCGGTGGCACTGGGGCGGGCACCACCACGGCCGGCAGGCTGGAGTCGATGGACTCTTCGCGCGCCGAGCTGGCGGAGCTCTTGCGCTTGCGCTCGTGCTCGTATTTCTGGGCCATGTGCGTCCGGAATGTAGCGGGCGTTGAGGCAAGCGACTCCCTCTCTCTCTCGCGCTCCCTCTCTCGCTCCCTCTCGCGCTCTCTCTCTCGCTCCCTCTCTCTCTCCCTCTCCCTCTCTCTGAGCTTGGCGCCCGTGTTGTCCATGCTGGCTTGAATCACTCTTGGCGGCGCCGGCTGATAGACCTTGTGGCTCTCCTTCTCGCGCTCCACCTGCCGCAGCTCGTAGAGCCGTTCGCGCTCCCGGTCCCGCTTCTCGCGCTCCTTTTCGCTGCCGCTGCCCGAGGCGGGGCCCTCCACCTCGGCACGATCCCACACGGACTCGGAGTAGTCCTCGCGGTCCCTCGACCGACTGCGACTGCGGGAGCGCTCCCGCTCGCTCTGCAGCTCCTGCTCCCAGACAGCGTGCGACGACGACGACAGCTGCTGCTGTTGCTGCTGCTGGTGGTGGTGCTGCTGCTGGTGCATCTGTTGCTGCTGCTGCATCTGCTGCTGCTGCTGGTGCAGCTGCATGGGCTGCCTGACGGCGCCGAACGTGTCGCGCTCCTGCCGCTGTATGAATGCCGGCACGTGCTCCTTGCGGTAGTCGGGCTCGGGCTCGCTCAGCTCCACGGGCGGACTCTGCGGCGCTGGCGGCGGCGCCGGCGGCGCCATGCTGGGCGGCCTTATGGGCGGCGGTGGTGCAGGCACGTTCGGTGCCGGCGGCAGCAGCACGCCCGGCCAGGCACTGGGCGGCGCTGGCACGGGCATCGGGGGCGGCGACAGCTTGCCCTCCATGCGCTCGATTTGGGTGCGCACCGTGGGCAGGGCCTCGCTGGAGCTGGAGCTCGCATTGGCGCCAGCGAAGAGTCCGCCCAGCTGCTGCTGCAGCATCAGCTTGCGCGTGTCCTCCAGCTTGGCCGGCGCCCGCTGGTCCGACTTGTTCGAGACGGTCGAGCGCACCGAATGGCCCGCGGTCACCTGCTCCAGGCGCTGGCGCATCTCCGAGCTGAGCTTCAGCTTGCCCACGCTGCCCGGCGGCGGCCGGTCGGCCCCAATCTCAAAGCTCTTCTTCGCCAGCTTCGTGGCTGTAATCGTGGTTGTGGTGGTGATAGCCGCTGTGGTTTGATTCACTTGCATTTGCTGATGCTGCTGGTGCTGGTGCTGGTGCTGCACAGCATCCTGGACATCTCGCCCATTGCTCTCCAGTCGAATGCTGCTGCGCATCAGCTGCGGCGTTGGGCTCTTGCTAGACTCGATCTCGAACTCCTCCCACTCGATGGCCGTGTGCTGCTGCGCCTGGGGCGTGGTCTTGCGCTGCTGCTGGCGCAGCTTGAAGGCGAAAAAGTCCTCCTCGGTCTGGAACTGCGGCTCGCCCTGCGGCGGCGGCCAGCGCCACTTGCCAATGCGCACAGTCTTCGCCCGGCCGTACGGGTCCAGGAAGTGGCGCGTCTCCGACGGATCCTTGCCCTCCAGTGGTGGCGGCATCGGTGGTGGCGGCGGCGGCGCCGGCGGCTGCATGCCAGCCGTCGCCTCCATGACCAGGCTGCTCGACCTGGTGCTCGTCAGCAGCGTCGTTGTCTTCAGCCGCAGAGGCGGCGGCGGCGATATGGGCGCTGCGGGCGGCGATCCGCCGCCAGTGCCGTTGCTGACGCTCGCATTGGGATTGGCAGTCGCGCTGGTCGTGGCGTTCGCCGCCTGCTGGCTGAGCAGCGTCTGCAGCGCCTGGTTCTGGGCGAGCAGCTGCTGCTGTATCTGCAGGTTCTGCGCCATGGCGGACTGGAGGAAGGCGCGCTGCACCTGCTGCTGGTAGAGCGAGGCGGCGGGCACGGCGTCTGGCTCACCGCCAGGCAGCTGCATCAGCTGGTGGATCAGTGGATCTGCGGCTCCTGCTTGGCTGTGCTCGGTGCTGCCGCCGCCCTTGATGCTGGCCACCAGCTGCGCCCGGGAAGCGAGTGCGTCCAGGGACTCATCGAGAGAGAGGTCCAGGAAGTCCGCCAGATCGGCGGAGTCCTGCTCGGCAGATAGATTCTCATGCCGCCTGCCGCCTCCCTTGATGCATGCCACCAGCTGGTGCTGCGAGGCGAGTGTGTCCAAGCCATTGTCCAGGCTGAGGTCCATAAAGCCTTCCAGATCGGCAGAGTGCTGCCCGACTTCCTTGTCCTTCGCCACATCCTGTGACTTGTTCAAGAGCAGCAGCTCATCGATAAACTCCTCCAGTTCTGCCTGATCGTGCTTGATTTCCGACAGCTCCTCCGAGCTATTCAGCAGCAGCAGCTCGTCTATGAACTCCTCCAGATCAGCTTGACTCTCTTGGTCCGTCTTCCTACCGCCCGCCGGCTGCTCCTCAGCACGGCGACTGCCACGTATGCTGGCGGCCAGGGAGCGCGCGTCGGACAGCTCGTCCAGAGAGCCGTCGAGCACCGGACTGAACAGGTCGTCCAGGAACTGATCCACATCGGAGGCCTGCGAGGGCACGCGCACGCGCCGCACGTGGGAGGCCAGCGAGGGCGCCTCACTGGTGTCCGACATGGCCGAGGAGCGCGTCGCGTACTCCGACTTGTCCATGTTGTACTTGCTGGAGTGGGCGGAGCCATGGGAGGCGGCGTGCGAGCGGCGTCCGGCGTGCTGGGACTTCTGATAGCGCGGCGCCGACTCCTTGCCCATGGGGGCCAGGCGCTCGGCCGAGTGGTAGCGATCGTTGAGGCGGCTCTCGGAGAGGCCCAGCGCCAGGGTGTGCAGTGGCGACTCCTGCGAGTCGCTGTCGGGCAGCGGCAGCTGCTGGCTGCCCATGTCGGAGGCCAGCAGATCATCCAGGGACTTGGAGCGCGACTTGGACTGGGCGCCCGGCAGCAGATGCGGCGTAATGGGCTCCTCAGTGCGCTCGAAGTAGCGCTCGTTCAGGGCCGAGCTGCGCGAGAGCAGCTCCCGGCTGCTGCGCCGCTGCGGCTGGGCGGGCTCCTCCTGCTCCCTCTGCTGCTCCCGCTTGGCCGCCGTGGTGGGTGGTGCGGGTGGCGGCACGCCGGGCCGCTTCACGGCCTCCGGCAGCGAGGTGCGCGCGAACTTTGCGCCGGAGCGCAGCAAGTCGCTGCGCGGGGCCGGAAAGGCGGGGCACAGCTCCTTCTCGGCAATCAGATCCATGACATAGTCCAGGCCGCAGCTGTCCGTCAGCTGCTGGCCGTCGTCGAGGACCAGGGTCCAGCCGCGGCTGGCCACACCCAGGGTGGACACAGCCAGGGCGGCGGCCTCCTCGCAGCTGGTCCAGGAGTCGACGGCCACCGTCTGGGTGGCCTCGTCGGGCAGGGTCAGGGGCAGCGCCATGTCGCAGCCGCGCGACAGGGCGCGCCACTCCAGCCAGGCGGGCACGAAGCTGCGGCAGGCCGCCGCGCCCGACGGGCTGCTCTGCTGGCGCAGCAGCTGCCGCTGCAGCATCTGGCGGTCGCTGGCCGGCGCCTCGTCCGTGACGAACTTGAGCAGGTACTTGCTGAACGCCGGGCTCGGCTGGAAGCAGCACAAGCACTGGCCCAGCAGCTGCCAGAGGCGCGCCGACTGGGCGGACTCGGCGCCGTGCAGCTGGTTGCAGAGCTGGACGAGGATCTCGTCGCGCAGGCCGCGCGAGCTGAGCGCCTTGTGGACGATGTAGTCCGAGAGCAGCTTCTCCTTGGCGCCCTCGCCCTCCAGCGCCTTGTCGCTGCTCCAGCGCAGGATGAGCTTGAAGACGGCCAGCGCGTCCTGGAAGTCCTGGTCCCGCGATGCGGCGCGCGTCAACAGCGGCGCCGTTATGGGCTCCCTGCGCGGCTGCAGCCGCAGTCCGTTGCAGTAGACGCTGCTGAACTTGCCAAAGCTGAACTGGGCCAGGTCCGAGGGCAGCTGTGCGCTGGCCGGCGGCGGGCCAGGCACCGTGCCCAGCACCTTGACCAGGTGCCGGTCGCTGTGCGGCGGCGTCCAGCCCTGCAGCTTCGAGTAGATGAAGGCCAGCTCGGCGGGTATGTCCAGGTAGCTCAGCTGGCTGCGCTCCAGGTTCGCCTGCTTGGCCTCGCGGGCCTCGCGCGCCCGCTGCGCCGCCTCGCGCGCCTCCTGCCGGCGCCGATGGTCGGAGCGCAGCTGCTGGACGCGCCGCCGCGCCTGCTTGCCGCGCCACAGGCGCTGCGCGGTGAGCGCGCCGTGACGCAGTCGCTCGTAGCGCTGCTGCTGCCGCTGCCCGCGCCAGCGCGCCTGCAGCCGCGTGGCAGCCGCCTGGCGTCGCGCCAGCTGCCGGCGCACCAGCATGCCGCGCACGTGCCGCTGGATGTGGACCGCCGCCTGGCGCAGGCGCTCGGTGCGGCCGCTCTCCAGTGAGCGGTGCAGCGCCTCGCGCAGGAAGACGCGCGTGGCGCCGAGCTGGTAGTCGGGCCCCTCCACGCCGGTGCGCGGCATGGACTCCAGCAGCATGCGGCAGAGCTCGCGGTAGGGCGTGCCCCTGGCCAGGGGCGTGCCGAGCAGGTGCCGGTAGCGCTCGACAAAGTGCTGGAAGCGCAGGCGCACCGGGTAGCCGCGCTGCCGTATCTGGATGGTGTCGAGCATGCCGAGGTAGCGCAGCTGCTGCAGCACGCAGGGCATGTCCATGCGCAGCGGCTGCTTCTCCTGGTTGGGCTTGATGCAGCGCACGAACCAGGGATGGCAGCGGCCCATCGACTGCAGCAGCTGCTGCAGCGAGTCTGCGAACCGGGCGGCCACAGTGGGCGTGCGCGGCTTCATGGTGACGAAGCGTCCGTTGCTGCCCTTGGGCAGGGTCTTGCCGGCGTCGCGCTGGGCGCGCAGCTGCTTGGTCAGCTCGCTGACCAGGGGCAGCCGGCTGGTGGCCAGCAGCTCGAGCACATCGCTGCGCAGCGCGTCGCGGTTCTTGTCCAGGAATCCGTCCACGCAGTACCACACCTGGCCGGCGTAGTGGGTGATGCCGAACTCCTGGGCGCCGATCCGGGGGCGCGCGTACAGCTCGCTCAGCGCGTGGTTGTAATGGCATTTCTCGAGGAAGCTCAGGTCGGTGGCACGCGGAAAATTCGACTCGTCGTCGAGCAGGTGGCAGATGCCGACCGGCTTCTTGGCCAGCAGATGTATCACCGGCAGGTTGTCGTCCCAGGCGAGCGGCGTCCACTCCAGGCGCTCCCGGGCGTACTCGGCCTGCTCGAGCTTGAAGACGTGCTTGTTGAAGTACAGCTGGAGGTTCTCGTTGGCGTAGTTGATGCACAGCTGCTCGAAGCTGTTCTCGGCGAGGTCCTCGAACCCGAAGATGTCCAGGATGCTGATGCGGTGGGCGTCGTGGGTGCCGCCCTTCTGCACGATCGAGTTGATGCGCGACACCAGCCAGTTGAAGAGGCCGGCGTAGAGGGCCTTGGCGAACGCGTCTCTGGCGTCCAGGGCCTGGTCGATGCCCAGCGGCGTGTGCAGACGCTCGGCCCGCGCCTCGGTGGTGCGGCTCGTCAGCGCACGGTGCATGCCCTCGGCGCTGATGTGGAGCAGGTGGGCGGCCCACTTGATCTCGGCGTCGGAGCCGATCTCCACGCCCTCCTGGCCGTGCCGCAGCTGCCGGCGGTGGAAGTAGACGTTGCCCAGGTGGAGCACCGCAGCCAGCACCCGCACAATGCTCTCGCGCTCGCCCTCGGTGACGCCGAGCACCTGCATCGCGCTGAGCAGCGAGGCCCAGTCGACGCGGCCGCTGGCGCAGTCCGTCGCGCCCTGGTTCAGATAGAAGTACTTGTCCGCCTCGAGCAGCCCGTACTTGGCGCGCTCCGCCTCGCTCAGCCCGCCCAGCATCTCGTAGAAGACGTGGTAGTTGCGCTCCCCAGGCGCCTGGGTCACGATGCGCGACTTCTCCAGCAAGTACTGCGTTATCTTGGCGCCCACGATGGCGCCGCTCTTGAAGTACACCTCGAGGTACTTGCCGAACCTGGAGCTGTTGTCGTTGCGAGCGGTGCGCGCGTTGCCGAAGGCCTCCAGCAGGGGCGCGGCCTCCAGGATTTGCTCTGTGATGACAGCCGAGGCGCTGCCTCCGCCGGGCACCACGGCGGCCAGGTACTGCATCACCAGCTTCGTGGACTCCGTCTTGCCCGACCCGGACTCGCCGGAGATGACCACCACCTGGGGCGAGGGCAGCGCTGCATGCGCTGCGGCGCCGATCGCGAACAGATGCGGCGGCAGGGCGCCCAGCGGCCGTCCGGCGTACTGCTTGGCCACCTCCAGGCCGTAGGCATCGGGGAACATTTTGTACGGATTGACCGCAATGAGTATGCTGCCGGCGAACGTGTAGATCAGTCCCTTGTCGTAGCGCAGTCGCAGATTCCAGAGCAGCGACGCCTCGTGCAGGTCGTCCAGCATCGTCATGTCCTCCACGCCGCTGCTGCCCAGGTCCTGGCGGGCGCGCAGGCTGCCCTCGCCTGGCTGCAGTGCGAACGTTTGTGCCTGTGCGTGAACGGAATTTTCAATTAGTTGAGGCCACACTTAAATTATATCTAGGGAATGCGAATTATCAGGATGTTAAGCTGTCGAAAGTCGGAGAATATTGAGGAGAGAAGAGTCTTGGAGAGATCTAAGACTATGTGAGCTTGGGAGAGATCTGAGATTGGGCAGGACATCGTTAGGGTATTTGCTCTCAGAAGCGGACATTGGAAGAGGAAGGACTCTTGGTAGGCGACTTCCGATAGAAGATTGATTCCTTTGCTTTACGATGCTCCTCTCGAGAGTTGGACAAGTTATCTTCATGGGAATTTCATTGCATTTCTAGTTTCTTTCACATCTTTTGATATCTCTTGATGTGCATTATGAAAATCCCCATTGATGACTCGTCTGCCGCATGGAGCAGCATTAATTTATAAGCTGATGAGCGTGGCGAAGCAAGAGCCGCCAATGGAATTTGTCAGGCTGCTGTTGAGGCTAAGAAGTTTAGCTAAAATGCATGGGAGCCAGAAGAGTCGCCGGGCCTAATTGGATTTTGGTTGGCGGAGGGGAATTAGATGCGGATTTTAGAGTTTGGACTTGAGCGCTCACATGGCGGGCCATCACGTCGCTGCAGAGTGTGGAGAGGCGCTTCACCACCTGCGGGTAGCGGCACTTGAGGCGATGCTGTCGGCGCAGCAGCAACTGTTGCTGCTGCAGCGGCGATTGCTGGGCGAACAGCTCATCCAGATCCTCGAGGCTGGCTGGACGCTGGCGTCGCAGCACGTGAGGCGAGAGCAAGGCCAGCGATGGCGACTGAGCCGGACTGGGGGTCACGGAGCCGCAGCCGCTGCCGCGTTGCCATGGCTCCAGGTGGAAGCGTACGATGCGCATCTATCGAATATCGACTATCGACTATCGAATAGCTAGAACTGTTAACTGATAACCGAGAACCGAGAACCGAGAACAACAACAACAACAACAATAGGAAAAAGATACGTCGTTGGCCGCCGTCTCGAATGCAACTGAAAGGAATCAAGAGCCAAGCGTCGAGACTTCGCTACAGTTTTTCCCCCCCAAACAAAGCGCCTCGCCCCGCCTCCGCTCCGGCTGCCCATGCCTAAACGGTGTTTTTATTCGTTTGCTTTTTCTGAAAGCCAATCAATTGAAACAAGTTTTGCTTTTTTTTTTAGTGTTTTCTATTTCGAAAGATGCGACGCCTCCTGACCAACTGGCAGCCACATTTGGAGAGAGAACAACGGAACAGGCGAAAAACCTGTCGCATGTCGTTAGCTTTGATCTCAATTCCATTAAGAGAAGAACTCTCTCTCTACCTAAGCCCCACTCCAGCCTGCCTCTCTCTCTCTCTCTCCCTCTCTCTCTCTCTTTCCATCTCCTTCTCTCACTTTCTCCAAGAGCCAAGGCAGAACCAGTTGAACTCTTTAATTCTTTGTCGCACACACGCACTGCAGCGTGCAGCATGCAGCGTGTGCAGCATTTCGATAATTGTTATCGATAAAGCTAGCAGCTTAGCCAATTAAACACGTTATTGAAGAAACACCTCATATAACCAAAGAATGACAAATGACTTAACTCGTCATCTAGATGAGATCTAATAAATCTAATCTCTTATCAGATTATAGATACCCATTGTCTATAGGCTGTTTATGTAAGGAGCATCAATATGCCAGATAAATACTCTACGTTACTTTAGCCATATATCAATATGTTTAAATAGATATCGAATGATCTCCCTTAAGATTTTAACAGGCAATAATCGATTTTCATTTAGAAATAGAATCATTTGCCACAACAGACTTGAAGCTCGTCAATCGTGCAGTTCCTCGTAGATATTTCGAGACTTACCTCTGAGCTAAGCTCACTCGATTGCTCTATTTGGGCTTTGAGGCGCTTTCAGAGCTCAGCTAGGTAATTGCCAGTTCTCGCTCGAGCAGGGGCTAATTTGCTGTTGCTGCAATCTTAGCTGAAATGCTTCTGTCGTTTCTTTTTCTTCGGGCCTAACAAGTTGTTGTCTGGCTTCGAACAGGATATACGCTGAATGCTGTGTGTATGTGTGTGTGTGTGTGCGTGTGTGACAAACTGAAGTATGCGAGCCAGTTTGGGCACGCACGTTTATCTTAAGAGAAACGCGGTATATTGACCCAACTAATTCATGATGAGCCAGCAATCGATATTTATCGATCTATTTTGGTTTTCGGGCTGACCAAATCGAGAGTAGAATGGAGAGTAGAGCTAGGAAGGTAAGGTAAGGAAGAACAAAGTCTACTGAACTGAATCTTTAATAGATAATGAGTATTGTGCAAATGCGTATACCCGACCTGTTAGATTGCGAGTTCTTAGTCGTGAGCTCTCGGCTGCCAGCAGCAACTGCAACTCCGACAGCGACTGCAACGGCATCGGTAACTGTTGCAGCTATTAGCCTCAGTCGCAGCATCAGTCGCAGCCTCAGTTGCGCCAGCATCAGTTGCAGCCTCCGGCTGACAGACGCTCGACTCTCCGCTCGGACAGTCGGAGCTAATTGCAAAGGAAAAAGGAAACGAAGCCGGCAGTCGCTGCCGGCAGTCAGTTGCTGCTAAGCAATTAGAGTAAGAGAGACAAAGAGAGTTGGTAAGACGCAGAGCGTTGAGCTGAGAATCGCATACACACACTTCCGTTTGGCGACCAACAAATTGGCAACTGGGCACTTTGGCCAGCGCCCCAGAGTTCCCAATGGCCAAAAGAGCATTTGTCTAGCCACGAATTCCACGTGCTGCCACAAGCGA
Source organism: Drosophila navojoa (assembly GCF_001654015.2). The sequence goes on along the minus strand of NW_022046139.1, from coordinate 30,802 downwards.
ATTTCATGTGATATTTTTCAACGCGCTGACAGGTGAAAATAGAGAAAAGCAGTCATAAAACTGGCGTAGAGTGCCCTTGAGTAAGTGGACGAGTGCTCGACTGGCAGATGCCCTGTAGAGCGCTACATTAAGGCAACTTTTTGGGCAAAGGAACCAGGAAATTGGAGACATTTCTTCCTGCTGAAATATGTTATGAATAGAATCTATCGATAAGTATCGTTTATGAAGGAAGTAAATATTGAAGCAGAGAGCATGAGATACGGAGGTAGGAAACGAGCTAAGTGAGAAGATTGGCATTAAATCTACATAAAAATCTATTTTCAAAGATCGATATCTAAAGATAGGATCTAAGATAGGAAATTCTATAAGGAAAAAGACTAATATACTCTCAATAAACAAATCAAATATAAACAATGAAATATTGATGCTATTATACATCAAATTTCATTAATCGATAACTATCGATCAACAGCGACTGCTAGAACAGCAGCTTAATGAAAGAAATAACTAGATTATTATAGCCATATGAACTTAGGTCTTCGATATCCATATTTACTACTAAGAGAAAGAGTTTCTCTCTCTCTCTGAGAGATAGAGCAAAAATAGGTAATGGAGAAATCAAAGTAATACTATGGCATTAATCGATTTGGCCTCCATTTTATTTGCAGACTTCAAGCTTAACATCTCGCAAGCGCACTCCACATGCATCGAACGTCTACTCACCTTGCCCTTGATCATGGCCTGAACGACGATCACCTGGGCGGCGCGATGCACTTCCTGAATCTCGCCCGGTATCGGGTGTCCGACGCCCGGGTCGAACCACACCAGATCCCCCTCGGCCCAGTCCATGGCTCAATCAGCTTTGGATCGAAGCGCTATATATCTCTCGCTATATATACACGCGATCAGCCGATGATCGTGCAGCCGCTGCCTTTTCCAAGCCAATTACTCGCCAATTATTAATATCAGGTGTTTTTGCTTCTCTTTTCGGCTTCAGCTTCGTCTCCTTCGACTCTGCTGCGGGAGGGAAAAACGGGAGCTGGCAAAGTCTTCAAGCCGCGGGCTGATGCATTGCTGTAAAAGTAGAAAACAAGAAAAACATTTGATTAAAAAACATTTCACACACCACAAGCAACAGCAAACAGATGAAAAAAAAAGTGACAAAAAATTCACGTAATTATTTCACCTCTCTATTTAAAATGCCTTATCAGAGAGCTGGTAACCCCTCTCCCCTCCTTCCTCCCTCATCTCCATCAGCCACCTCGACAATCACTTGTCATTGTCATTCGAGAGATGTGAGCGAGTGTGTGTGTGTATACTATTCACACACACTGTTGCACAGGCGACAAAGTTGTCAACGTTTAGTTGAGTTGAGGCTGCGCTCCAAAGGCCCCATTGAATGAAAGTAGTTTTTGATTTCTTTCTTTCTTTCTGCCTTTGGGTTTTCTTATACTCATTTTCATTTCAATTTCCATTTTCCCCCCTCTTTTGTTTTTGCTTTAAAATGCAATCGAATGCAACGACGAAAATCATAAATTTTTTAAAGGCATTTGCTCAAAACAAAAGTTTAGTCGAATGGGAATGGGATATACATATATAAAATAATGATAGAAATTATAGAGATAAATATGCTAGGAATCAGAAATGAAGGGAAAGGTATATCTGAGAGACCTTTTATATTACAGCTATATAAATAGCTAGATAATTTCAGAAAACATTTAGAGCTCTACAAATTTGTTCACAGTTCCAGTTCACAGTTCCGACCATAAAAGTAATCTCTGATCCTTGACTTTTGGCCAGTTCAAGGTTCTCATATTTGGAATCTCGCCTGATCTCTGCTTATGCAACTGACTATCGGGAATGTGTTTCACTCTAGCGGTAATTCTGAACAACATGCCAAGATTATGATTCATCTACATCTAAATCTTTATCCATATCCATTTGTCTGAGGCCATTTGTATAGCTAGCTTTCAACGGAGATTTCAGATTCGTAAACTTTTAGAATTCGCTTTCACCTTCCGTTTAGAATTTGACCCGAATTTCGCGATGAAAATTGAATAAAACAAATGAAGCGCGTTGCGGACGGGCTTCAACGACTGCGTAATGCCCGCTCGCTCAATTTGATTGCAGAATTGAGGCACTTGAAATATCATATAAGATCTATTGTAAAGTATGAAATATTCTGAATTACATTTACTGTATTTCCCATTCGCCACGCCCCCAATTGGCGTTGCTTGACATTTGCTTCTGCTCATCAGATATGCATTTGAAATATACCAATATACCCTCTTTCTGCACTTTGTGCGCGAGCATTCGAAATGGTTTAGAGCAAAAAATCATAAATAATACAACAGAAAAAAATAAAAAAAAAAAAAAATATGCTGGTCAAGAATTTTAAGCAGTTCGTTGCTCGATTAACATTTGGTGAGGCAAACTTTCACCTGTTTAGTGGCAAAAGGCTTTAGCATAAATATGGTATAAAATGTTGTTGCTGTCGCTGGTTGTTGTTGTTGTTGTTGTAATGCATGCGCGCACTGAATTTGGCTTTTGGGATTTGGTTTTTGGCTTTTCTCATTCGGCTTTTGGCCAACCAATTCGTGCTAAATGGCTAAACAAGTGTTTACGCATGTATAAGGGAGCGCGAGGAGAAGGAGGGGGGGGGGGGGAGCGCCAGCGGTTGAGGATAGTATAGACGACTCGTTTATAAGCATCGCAAGTCCAAGTACTTTTTGGTTTTCTTGTTCGCTGGCGCAGCTGCCACTCATTCATGCATTCATTCAACCAGTTCGTCACTCAGTCAGTCAGTGAGTCAATTCAAGCTAGCTCACACACACACACACACACACTCTCTCTCTCTCTCTCTAGCACTCGGTCTGGCTGGGCAAATAACAAAATGCTGTTGGCTTGGCAACCGAGGCGAGTTCGACCGCATTCCAATGCTAAGACGTCGCTGTCGCTGTTGTTGTTGTTGTTGTTGTTGTCGTTGTCGTTGTCTATGCTGTGGCAACAACAAGAACAACAACAACAGCTACTACAACAACAACAACAATTAAACATTTAATGTAAGTTCTCATGTGTAATCAATGAGCAGCAGCTGCGCAACATTTGCCAATTGAGTGTGAATAAAAAATAGAAACGAATAATGAAAACAACAATTTTATATTTCATAAAAATGAATAATGAAAACACAAGTTGTACACAAATTGAAGAAAATGATAAATAATACAACAAAATCGCATTATTAAAGCGGATGCTATGGCACTTGGGCTTAAGACTAGCTCATTTGAACTAGATTATGAACAAGTTCACTTATGAACTATGCCCAATGCATATATACTTATATGCCACACATGTTCACACCCAAATATAAGATAGCTCCTTACTGAGCTAGTTCATTTGCACTTTAATGAACTGGTTCCGATATTACAACAATTGAATATAAACAGCAGACACAGAATATCATCATGTGACGAGTGAAAACAGAACTGACTCGCTTCGAACTAGTTCAATGAACAAAGATTCAAATATTCTAATCTATATATAGAATATTCCATTGCTTAAATAAAGCTCGAATTGCTAAAATTTCTTGCTTTCAAATCAAATGCACCAGTTCACAGTTCACCGCTCCCGGTTCCAGCTGCAGCAGGCAAATGGGCGTGTTACCTGATGCTCCAAGTCATTTAGAGGGCACGCTGAACACGTTGAACTGCGATTAAGTCAACTCTGACCCTTGACTTGCTGCCCAGTTCAAGGTTTTCAGTGGGGCATCAGATGAGCCTACTCTCCTCTACTCTCACTCGACTTACAAATGCCTCTCGCTCTCTCTATCTCTTTCTCTGTCTCTCTCAAGCTGTTGACTTAATAAAGTGTGTGCTTGGGTGTAGCTGGTTGAGTTGTCATTGTTATTGTTGTTGTTGTTGTTGCCTTGCCCGCTAGTTCGTTGTCCAAGTCTTTTGTCAAGTTCGTTGCCTCAGTCTTTCGCTTCGACTTGATTATAGTCGAGATATTTGGAATGCATTTTGAAGCAGCCACTTTTTCCATGACCAAATGCGCTAAAAACTAAACATTTTCGTTGCTCTTCGATTGCTACAGCGATATAATCTCTATCTGTGTATTGTGTCTAAGTGTAAGTGTCTCTGTGTGTGTGTGAGTGTGTGTGTGTCATAAATTTTTAAGACAAAAAGGTAGAACCGCACCTGCACAAATGTTTAGCTCTCAGGTGTGTTTCATATATATATGTGTGTTTGTGTGAGTGTGTGTGCTAGCCAGTTTCTAATTGTACCCCTTAAAGATGTTCTAGAAAGAGGTATATTAGTTTCAAGCATAAAAGTAGAGCTTCTTCTAGTTTCTGGAGCATCTTAAAACGCCTGAAGAGCATCGAAAATTAACTCTTGTATGTATGTATGTATGTATGTATGTATGTATGTATGTATGTATGTAGAGAGAGCTCTAATAACTAGAGAGAGAGTAAGTTTGGTATGTAGATGTAAACACTATATAGATGAAACTTGGTATATAGTTAGAGCCTTTATGCATATAAAGCTGGCATACATCATATGGTAAGCACGAGTATATTCCTTAGTATGATAGCTGATGATCTGTGATCAAAGATCTGCTCAGATATATCCAAGCAGATATATCTATAAATATAAAATAGCACATATCCTATTTGGCTACATCTATAGTACTGTATAGCTAATATATAGTAGTATTATATAGTATAGTAGTATATAGGAGTAGCCTATAGTAGTAGTATATAGTGGTAGTGTATAGTAGTAGTATATTGTACTAGTATATAGTAGTAGCATATAGTATAGTAGTACATAGTTGTAGTATATAGTAGTAGTATATAGTAGTAGTATATAGTAGTATTATATAGTATAGTAGCATATAGTAATAGCATATAGTAGTAGTAGCATATAGTAGTAGTAGCATATGGTAGTATTATATAGTATAGTAGCATATAGTAGTAGCATGTAGTAGTAGTAGCATATAGTAGTAGTAGCATATAGTAGTAGCATATAGTATAGTAGTAGTATATAGTAGTAGCATATAGTATAGTAGTAGTATATAGTAGTAGCATATAGTATAG
>NW_022046139.1:0-25700 GCF_001654015.2 Drosophila navojoa | reverse complement strand
ATATAGTAGTAGCATATAGTATAGTAGTAGTATATAGTAGTAGCATATAGTATAGTAGTAGTATATAGTAGTAGCTATAGTATAGTAGTAGTATATAGTATAGTAGCAGTATATAGTAGTATTATATACTGCAGTTGATTCTTAGCTGCTTTGACTCATAAAGACTCCAATGAAGCGCAACACTCGAACTGGGCTTTTAAGGTAACTGTTAGTCGAGCATAATTCCCTAGAGAGCTGTGGCTTGTTTTTTTTTTTTATTGTCAGCTTTAATATTAAATTGATTTTAGTGCCATAAATTCTTGGCATAGCTGAAAACGCAGCCAGCTGCCAAGTGCCAGATTCCAAGCATGGCTCGTCTGTGTGCGTGTATGTGTGTGTGATGTGTGTGTGTGTTGTGTGTGTGTGTAGAGGGATTTACTTCATGCGGCAAGCACGACGAGGCGCAGCCGCCAACACGACGAGTGAAACTCTTGACAAGATCTGCGTGAGATGAACAGAAACTGATTTCGGTTTTGCCAATTCATTTCCATTTTTATGGCACGCACAACAAACACACGCACACACACACACACGCACACTTGTGATTTGGCTATCAATTTCGATGTCGACTTTAATTGAAACAGTTTGTCGAACTGCAATTTATTTAATTTATTGTTCATTTTACTTTCAACTTTTGTTTGCTTCTTATTTTTTTACAGTATTTTCTATTTCACTATATTTTTTTTTTTTTTTTTTTTGTTTTCTTTAGCATTTAATGTTTAACATTTAACACGCTGCTCCATTGCATTTCTCTTTGTGCAGAGGAAGTAACTGAAGCGCAACGCTTTGCGTTTTACTTCAATTTGTTTTCAATTCGTTTTCAAATTAAGCTGTTTGGGCACTCCACAAGTGCCACGCCCAGCCCGCCCAGCACACATTCCAAGCCGTCTACAAGCGTTTGTGGAGGAATTTACCTTGAATTTCATACAACTCGAGCTCGTCTAAGGCTTGCCCTGTACCAGGTATTATAGTGTGACAAATAGTTCTCTTATCAAATTTATTGTTATCGATAAATGACAAATGTATATCTCTATCTCTATGTCTAGGCGTTCTACTATAGGTAGATACTGCAAGTCTTCATGTAACAGCGCCTATTTCACGACTATTTTCTGCAATAGATAGCTTATCGATAATCGATTTCGATATTTTGCATTTTAAATTATCATAGGCAACCAAAACTCTACTTTTGTTATATAAGTCATATATCATGATCAATTAAACTCTACATTATAATAACACATTACCCAAATAACACGTTAACCATCTAAGTCTCTTAGCCAAGTTCGTTGCCTAAGTCTTTATCAATTTTGTATATTAAAGGATTGTTCTTTAATTGTAATAAACTTTTTTACTATCATAGATGTATTTTACATAATATTAAATTATCTCTAATATTTGGTAATGCATTCAGCTATTCTAGCTCCTTCCCCCCTTTTTGTCTTGATTCTACTGTTTTATTACGCTCTCTCATGCTTCTTCTCCCACTCGTACTTTACATTCCTCCAGCTTCTTCCTCTTCTGTTTCTACCTTTTCTCCAACCCCCCTGCTGCAGCAGCTTTGCCAACTTGATTTATCACCTCTTTTACTGCTCCTTTTATATTAGTCTTCATCATCCTCATCTTCTTCTTGCTGTTCTTCACAGACGATTCGATTATTATTGGGCAGCTCGTAAGCCTCGCTGCCTAGTCACATATTATTATCATTATTTGTTAGCGAAGTAAGCCGCTTAATGTTCACCCAGTCTCCTTCAATTTCCCTCTCTCTCTCTCTCTCATTCTCCCTCTCTCTCTCTTTTAGGCGACCTCACGATTTGTTGTACTCGCACAAATAGAAAATTTCATTGTAGAAAGAAAGAAATACTTTTTAGCAAGAAGCCAAAGTCGAAGCCAAAGTCGAACTCAAACTCGAAGTCGATTTCACTAACACAAGGGCCAAGCCAAATACTCAGCAAGCTTGGCTAAAACACACGCACACACACACACACATAATGACAGCGCAGTGAGCCAAAAGGCCAATAAACCTTTTGCCAGAGACAGCGTCGCAGCAAGCCAGCGCCAAAAGTTTGTGCTACAAATGATGTTGTTGTTGTTGCCGTTGCTGTTGTTGCTCATCGATCGCGCACACACATACAGCAACAGCAGCAGCAACAGCAGCAGGGCCATACCATAGGTAAAAAAAAGGGAAATTTTCAAAGAAGTTTTGCTTTTGTTTTGCTTTTTTCCAAGACAATTGAAAGTGCGAGACGACAACTGCAGATCTCTGCTGCTGCTGCTGCTGCTGATGTTTCTTGTTGTTGTTGTTGTAGTTGTCTAGTTGTTGTTTGTCGCCAAAGTCATGAAATTATTCTAAAATGCATTCGTGTTGCTATTTGCTGTTATCTCTTTGTTGTTTTGAGGTGCGCCGCTGAGGTTCAACTCCGTTTGTTGTTGTTGTTGTTGTTTGTCTGTGGCGCACCCACAACACAACTGACGCGACACGCGGACTCCACCGCCACAGTGTGGCAATTGAATTGCATTGAAAAAGGGGCGTGTACGCCCCCACACACAAGCAGCTGCAAATTGTTGGCGCATGAGCAATTGGCAACACACAAAACGTATATCGATCATTTATCGATAGACTGGCATCACGAGAGATGCAAATTAGTCGTAACTACAAAAACGTGCAATGAGTGGGCGCTTTTGGTAGTCAATAATATCGATTGTTTATCGATAAACGTTTAGAGCAATATCGGTTATCGACAAATCTGTCAGCTATATGCGACAACGACTCAGCAACAGCAAAATCGTCTAGTAGTTAGGAAACAATACAAGTAACTTATGGGTAACGATCATTTTAGTGAATGTATGTCATCGACCAGTTATCGATAACTCCAACGACAAATACCAACGAACAGTTATATTAGATGAGCAAGGGACATATTATATATTATCAATAAAACCCATACATAAATGTATCTATTTGTTATCGAATGACAATCGATAACCGTTTCGATAGGCACATGTACTCAGCAAACTATATTAATCTGTTCTTCGGTTAGCAATACGATTAAACTATTGATAACTATATTGGAATGTTTACGTTATCGATCAGCTATCGATAAGCATGGAGAGACCATGAAAGAAGAAGAAGAAGACAGACAGACAAGAGACAGCAAATAGCTATGCAAATGAAATGGCGCGACAACTGAAATTAAATTTCACTTTGATGGATTTGTGTGTTGTTTGATTGCTTTGTTGTTGTTGTTGCTGTTGCTCTTTGTTGTTGTATTTCACTGTGACTAAGTATTTTGTTTGAGTAAAGTAAAAGCCAATTAACATCTTTGTCACATTAGCATGCACAACAGCTCTTACTCTATACACACACATAGATATGCAAATAAATATATGTGTATGTGCGTACACGTGTGTGTGCGTTCGTGTGTGTGTGTGGCACTCCTCTGTGTGCCTCTCTTTGTTATGCACTTGTGCTACGCCTCTGCAGAGGCTGCTCAGAGCGCAGAGGCATGAAGCGGGGTGAAAGAAAGAAAAACAAAAGACTTAGGCAACGAACGTGAACCAAGAATGTTGAGAGAGGCAACAGCAACTGTTGCTCTTTCTGTTATTATTATTATACTGTTGTTGTTGTTGTTGTTGTTGCCTTAGCTATGCACGTTATATACGGAAGTGGCACACACACAAACAGAGAAAGAGCGAGGGATAGAGAGAGAGAGAGAGAGAGAGTAGGAGAGGAGAGAGCGAGCGACGCGCGTTCGTCGAAGCAATTCGAATGCGGAATTCTTTGGCAGCCGGAACCAGTTTTTTGTTGCTTTATTTTTTTTTGTGTTACTTCTACCAATTTTTTTCAGCTTTTTTTAAGCTACTTTAGCCTTTTTTGCTGCTTTGCTTTGCTTCTTTTTAATATTTCTGCACGCTTAACTGTTTGGCTTTTATACCGTTGCAAGCGGCGTTCTGGACATGATTTGCCAAAACGAAATGCGAATGCCACGCCCCCAGCTAGAACAGCTCGATCACCCCATTCCCATTGGATTGCTGCAGAAAAGCCAATTCAAGCTGCGTTTTCAAAGTCGTCGTAGCTAGTGCCACGCCCACACGCCCATTCCCAACTGTGCAGCGACCGTTAGGTTATGCAACTGGGGGGGGAACAGAAAAAAGCACCGTTAGAGACAATAATCTGAAATCGAACCAAAATAAATAATAAACCAATCAACATAAAATCTGGCCATAGAACAAGAAGAACCGTAAGAACAGGTTCCAGAACTTTAAACTTGAATTTTTTAATCGTGGAACCATTATCAGCTGGAGTCTAAATTGAAATCTTGTATATTTCTTAGTTGATGTAATAATTGCATTATGATTTATTCTTTCTAATACAAATTTAGTAATTCAATTTAATATATGTAGTTTAGTATATGTATAATCGCAGCTATCGAGTGTCTACTGTAACAATAATTAGAAGCAGATCGATTGCCAAAATATTTCTATTTTTGTTTCGCTCAGAGATGAGCTCATTGCAATGGGATTTATGACACTAGAATTCAATGCAAAGCGCGCAAATCAAATCTATTGAGAATGCAGCTAGTGGCATCTCTTTTCAGCGCCCTAAGCTACCGTCAGATCGCTCTTCGTTTGCTCTCTCTCCCTCTCTGTCGCTCTACCTCTCCCTCGCTCACTCCCTTTGCCGGCAACGGCAATGCAAATGTACCCGAATTCCAGTGCATTCCAATGGTATGCAATTTACCGTTGCGAATTTCTGATTGGCTACTATTTTATGGCAATGACATTTGGCAGCAAACCAAGCTATCGGTTGTCGATAGTTTTATGTATCACTCACTTGCTGTTGTTGTTATTGTTGTTGCCGTTTGCTGCTCCCTTGTTCCAGCCAACTGTTGCGCTCCCCTCTGCCAGTGCCGCTGCTTCAGTCTCTGCCTCTGCCTCTGCCTCTGTCGCTGTTGCTGTTATTGTCCACGTTTGTATTTTAAATTACTTTCTTTGTATGCGTTACGGTGTTTGTATATGTATTCGTGGTTGAGCTGTGTTTCTTTCTTTTTTTTTTTTTTGTCTGCTTCTTCTCTCTGCTTTCTACGTCACTTCGTCACACACATTAGAAGAATTCTGCTACATTTCATGCGTTTCGTTGCTGTTGTTGATGTTTTTGCAGTTGTAAAAAACTCTCACTGTGCATATATCTATATGTCAGTGTGTGTGTATTCACAGTTAGGTATAGAAATCAAAAATTTAATTATTAAATCGCGCACTTGCAAAAAAAAAACCAAAAATTTGTGTTTTTATTTTGTGACTGTGTATGTATGTATGTGTGTGCGTGTGTGTGTGCAATAGTAAATCGTGGCACGCGCGCACTAAAAAAAAAAAGTTCAAATTGTACCGACGGATTCTGCGCACACGACCTGTCAGCTATAAAACAGAATATACAATGATAGGTGGAGTGGTGCCCGCACTTGCTCATGATTCTTGATCGATAGCGATAAGCGCAACTTGCGCGCTGTCATCGACTCAGTCAGCTACGCGTCTCTAAATCGCGTTAACAGTGTCGCTTTTACGCTGTACGAGCACGGCAACGCTAATAAAGTCTACAATTGGAAGCATTTCAAAAGTACAAAGTATGTAGATAAATGCAAGTTGTATTTTGACTAATTCAATTCACTCCAATTTGTTCCAGATTCTCAGCAAAAAAACGACTGTTAAGCGGGAACAGCGCACTGTTATTAACGCGGTACCATGACGCAAAAATGCGTACACTGTTGCGGCGGTTACCTCTCACAGGTGATAAATTACATTACTATATTCTGGTCTTTTTAATGCAACTACAATTTCAACAAAAAAACAAAACGTTGATATGCAACTATAATTCTTAAACATGCATTCATAAAACAACTACAATTATTCATTACTCAGGATGGCACCTTTGATGCCCAGAGTTGCATTAACAGCTCATTTGAGCATTACCAGTCCAATTGAGCATAACATTGGCGTTTGCAGAAGAGTAAACGAATTGAAATTTTTAAATAAACAAATAATTTCTGAAGACTGGAGGTCTTTATATGTGTTGCTGAGTTAAAACAATGGCAACAGCACTTGATTGCGAGACGCTGATAAACAAATGCAAGGAGAGTGCACTGACAGATGCCGTCTCTAAACTGTCACAAAGTGAGAACTTTACAGTCGTGGAAATTGCAGGAAAAGCAACGGATCGAATTGTGAAAATGCAAATTGAAGCAGATTTAACCACAACAGAGATACTTGATGACCTGGACGCGTTGGAGCAGCAAGCAGGCAATGGCAAAGGGTCTAAAGCAAAACCAAAAGACCAGCAGCTGCAGCCAAATAAGCCTGAGCAGCCGGGCAAAGGGGAGCAGAAAAGTTCCCAGGCGGAGCAGCCCACCCTGGAGCCCGAGACGCAGCCAATGAACGCGAAAACACAGGCGGAAGAGGATGCAGCGGCAGTGACTACTGAGATGGAAGCAGAAGGCGACTTGAATCTTAGTACGTCCAAGATGGCGACGACTTGCCACGCCCCCGCACGGCCAGCCAAAGTCACCAGGAGCAGCCTAAATGGCGCTCGTTCGCCCACAATAATCAAAAGGTTGCGCAAGAGCACTCGGAGCACACGTTTTAAAGCGAAGCTCCAAGGGCGCAGCAACAATCCAAATGGCGGTGCAGCGGGCGCCAACAGCCACCACAATGGACAGCTGAATGGAAGTGGAGCTGGGACTGGTGCAGGCTCAGGCTATGCGCCGAATGCAGGTGGTGCAGGCAAGTCGCACGGCAAGGCGGGCTTGGGCGGCGCTGTAGGCAGCTCCGCTGGAGGTGCGGGTGGAGGCGGACCACGGAATCGGCGCTCCCTGTTCAAGCGGCCCGCGCAGAAAACGCCGCGAGTCCAAGCCTCGATGCAATACGTCAAGAGTGTCTTCTACAAGGGCAGCTACATGCAGATCGGCGACATTGTGAGCATTGTGGATAGCGAACGTAACGTCTACTACGCCCAGATCCGAGGACTGCTCGTGGACGCCTACTGCGAGAAGTCGGCGTTTCTCACCTGGCTAATACCCACGCAGGACAGCCCCGACCCTCAAGAGGGCTTCGATCCAGCCACCTACCTAATAGGTGAGCGAATCTCTGAATCCCAATCTCAGTGTGAAAGCAAACTAAATTTTCTCCTCGATTCCAGGCCCCGATGAGGAGTTGTCGCGCAAGCTCTGCTATCTGGAGTTCGTGATGCACGCGCCTAGCAACTACTACTACGACTGCACCACGCCCTTCCCACTGCCCGACATCGATGACTACCATAGATCGGGCGGCTACATCTGGACGCGTTTGCCCACTGTAAAGCGGGAGCGAGAGCGAGAGAAGGAACGTATCAAGGACCGGGACCGGGACATGGAGCGAAAGTCGGCTGCCTAGCAGTACCCACGCCTGCGCCGGCGGCTACAGGCCCATCCCCGCCAGCACATTTCAACAGCTTAAGTTATTCTTTAAATATATTTTATTCTATTTCTCTTGGAATCCTTAAGAAACTCGTTAAAGACGCAGAAAACTATGTGAAGGGCTATCGATGTTGTTCAGCTACTTTGTCGCCTCCGCGTTGCTAGTGCTCGTGCTCACGGTCGCACTCCTTGGCTGCTGCGCAATATTCCTGATAGGCCCGTTCCACCTCCAGCTCCTGCTCCAACTGCTGGGCCCTTTGAGCTGCGGCGGCGGCATCCAGGCTCTTGCGCTTACCACGTTTTGGCTTGGGCGGACGCTCCGGCATAGTGATTGCTTGTGGCTTGTCAAAGGTGTACTTACTGGACACCAGGTGCATCTGGCTATCGACCAACTGCAGCAGCTGCATGCGCTCTGCTGCGAGAGACTCGGCCAGCAGGACGCTCAGCGAGGACAGATCATTGGGCAAATCCTCGACAGATGCAGCTGCACGGAAGGCGCTTGGAGCGCCAGCTATTGACAGGGTCCCCTCCAGTGGCAGCTGAAGTATCGAATCAGGCAGAAATATGGCGGCCTGTCGGGCCGCACGCAACTCGCCAATTACCTCATTGATGGCCGTCTGCAGACGCGGCGTCACATTGGTGTCGCTCGCATAGCGGGTCATTAGCCAGCACTGCTCGACCACGTCCACCATCAGGTGGTATACCATCTTGATCAGCTCGCGCATCATTGAGCTGCTCACGGCGGAGATGCTGTCCACAGCGTGGTTGATCACCTCCTTGTTGATTTTCAGCAGCGGATCGACGATCTCGTCGTAAATCAGTTGGCAGCCGCTGCCGATGTTGGGCAACAGCCAGAAGAGTAGGAACAGCTTGAAGCCGCACAGGAAGGGCACCCACGGCTCCAGACAGGCGGTGAAATAGTGGAAGGCGTTGAATAGGCCAAACACGATCCAATACTTCATCCACGGTATTTGACAGCGAATATTCCCATTGATACAATTATATGTCGCGAATGCTGGATAGAGCCAGCCAATGGTCATTATAAGCAATTCGTAGATCATCCTTCCAAAATTTCTTTGTACACCTATATGAATGTAAAGCAATATTTACGGTAGTTTTTGTTAGTTTCTTTTTACACGGTTTGAAGGTACTTTATCGCGGCTACACGGAAATTTGTGAAGAATATATTCTTATTTCTAGAATTTCGAAATTTCGGAGCACGCCTCTGTTTTTGTGAAAGCACTGTTTCTAGTGAGCCCCACACAACTGCTCCGAATACAACAAAATATACAACTAAAACAACGTAAACTTGACTCCAGCCGATTTCACTTTTCAAACGCTAAACGAAAAGCCCGCTCTGTTTCAGTGCTGTGAACTGTTGAACATAGATAACTATCGATTAATTTTCTTTCTTCAAGAGACAATTGCGATTCGATTTGATCGAATTTGGCGCAAAAAAGGAAATAAATATTTTATCAAAAAGTTACGAAATATGCTGTTTTTTAAGTTTGTAATTTCTGTCTGTGCTCATTTCGACTTGCCGAACTTGTTTGTCTAATTGCATAAATTTTAATCGTTTCTTTCCTTTCTTTTTCGTGCCTACTCGTGTCACGCATGACGCTCAACTCTCTTTTTGTGACGTCATAGTCGCACCGACAATCCTTAGCGTTACCTTACCACTGTTGCAGCTCTTGGCGTCTTATTTTGAACATGGAAGCGGAGTCAAATATATCAATAGTCCAGGAAAAGAGCGAAAATCCACCTCCTGTGTACTTAAGTGATGTGGATGATATATCGGATATTGATGTGGACGATGTTGTGGACAAGCTGCACAAGACAATAACATCGAAACCGGTCTACGACGAGAAGAGAAGCATATTCAATACAACGCTCGACCTAGCTGATGGTATATCAAAATAAATTGCTTTAGATTTCAATTTTCTAGCCTGTGTTTTTACTTTTGTAGCTGAATCCACTTGTGAATGCGCCAGCACAGATGTGGATGCTTATGTCGCGAGCGTTGCGCAGGAGAAGCAGCAGTGGGAATCCTTCGCCACCAAAATCTTGCAAAAACCAATTGAAGGGAAGGCTCTGGAATCCGAGTACAAGCCGAACGAAGAGCAGAAAGCCTATCTAAGTAAAGGACCAAGTTTGCAGAATTTCATACGGGGCTTTAGTAGCTTCATGGATGATGGCAACGCGTTTATTCGGCAATATGAGATGATGCAGGACCTGCAGGAGAATTTAAAGAACTGCTGCCAGTTCGATGAACTACAAAAACAACAGAATTGCATATCAGAAGCCTTGGCTAATGATATATCCATAAGAAAATACAATATGTAGAGATACTTTGTGTGACGCATAAATAAATTGTAATATAACTGAAAATCATCGATGTTTATCCTCCTAGTGTATGCGGGTATATCGATATCCCATCGTCCCTAATGATTGTAACGATATGCTTTTTAGATGCAAGTCGAATATAAACTTCAAACTAATATGAGTTGTACGATTGGCATTTATTCTACAGTGTTTGCGTGTGTGTATGGGTTTACTCCTTGTTCCAGGCAGCCAGATATTTCATCAGATCGGTAAGGCTTTCGAAGTCCGTGCGACTGTTAGCTGGCTCATCTTTGCTAATTCGCGGCAAAGCGTTGCCCATCTTCAAGCGGAACTCGTCAAACTGCAAGACATTACAATTATAAGCGCTAATCATCGCGATGTGTCATTACTAGTGCAATAGTTACATCCTTGGCACCACTCAGCTTCCAAAATCCGTAGCAAAATGCTCCAGTACCCAATACAGCATACAACGTGCCCCAGCCAAGGGCTCGCATTGCCAGCGTTGTGCCTTCGTCCATGAGAATCATGCCTTGTTTGGTGGCTTGCTGCTGGAGCACTTTGCTGTCCGACTTCTTGGCCGTGGCCAGCGTGCGAGAGAATCCAAACAACGCGGAAATTCCGCCGACGAGGCCCATGAATGCAGCCGCTAAACAACAACGTTAAGTGAGTATCAATTCAATTGGTTTGTTTCTTAATTTACCTTGAATGCGAAACTTGCGCTTCTTTTCCGCAGCGACTGCATCTACGGCAGAGCCGGCTTCGCTCATTGTTTAACCCTTTTGCTTATTTTGATTATTATTTTTTATTGTTGTCGTAACCGTAAGTTGTGAAAGTTATGGCACAAGCGATATATCAGTACGTTTCGTGTAACTATCGTTTCGTTGCATATTCTGGGAATGTAAGCGATAGTTACATACATATATCTGATTGAGATTTAATTATTATTTTTTATAAAATTATTTATTTTTTGGTATAAAATTAATCAAAATTTACTTAAAATCGTACTACTATATTCAATTAATTAAATTAATTATTAACGACACCAATATTAAATATCGTCAACCAACTATCGTTTGCAAAATAAATATTGCTAATTACTCTTTTGTCTCTCTTATTGCAGTTGCACCTCTAAAACGATATTAAAAAAAAAATTGTGATATCAGTAAAGGATAAGGATAAGAAACGTCAACATTCTGTTATCTGTTTTCCCGCGAAAATTACCATCGATGTCCACTATCGCACGAAGAGATGAAAAAACGCAGAGTTGCATTGATAACGAAATGAACACCCACTATCATTTTTTTAGTGCGCTGTACGGACTGCATTGCCTCGCGTCTACATGTGGAAAACCGCGGATATAGCACAAAACTCCATTTCGTGCGTTCAGTTGTAATATTAGGATTGTAAAACATGCGTTGAACACAATAAACAACCACCAACACTTAATTTGAATTTATCGCCGCCAAAACAAGACGCGTGTGGCTATCCATTTACGCTGTACGTTCGCTGGCTTTGTCACGCGTGCAAAACGTTCTTCAGCAGTTTTTCACAGTAGCGGATAATCGCGACACTTGAAAGAGTTTCCCGTAGCAAGGCAATATGAGCACCACGACGGACTCGAAGGCGCCTTTGCGCCAAGTGAAACGCGTACAGTTTGGCATTTTATCACCTGATGAAATAGTAAGTAGCCGCAAATTAAAAGAAAGGTCGAATGCGAAATGTGAAATCGACGCCATATTGAAAATCAATTGTCGCTGTCGAATAATCAAGCTACAGTTCGCCAATGATTCACTCAGCAAGAGATGAAGGCGCCAAAGCTGAATCCCTTATCCTTATCCGAAATTCAAACCAAATGTGAATTCCTAAACATTCCCTTCAATTCTATGGTTATGCATTCATATGTAATACATTGGCTAACAGCCGTCCGAATCAATGTGCTTCATATATATTCTGATCGAATCCATATATCCTGCGTCTGTCCATTATCACCAGTACTAATACTACCTGTTGTATGAATCATGGGGAAAATACTACAAAAAGTAGTATATTGTTTAAATACTAAAATCAATTTCAACAATGGGTAGGAGTACAGTAAGCGTCTTTGGATTATCTTTGAACTATACTGAAACCATTAACAATGCCGTCCTATATATTTTCCATACATATATTGTTCTAATCCATATATCCTGCGTCTGTTTATTATCACCAGTACTAAAACTACCTGTTGTATGGGGGAAATACTACAAATAGTAGTATATTGAGAAAATACTAAAATCAATTTCAACAATGGGTAGGAGTACAGTTAGCGCCTATGGATTATCTTTGAACTATACTGAAACCATTACCAATGCTGTCCTATGGTCATCACATTTCTTAGCTATTTATCTTTCTCTCGGCGGGATCTAGTCTAATGCTTACATTCTTGCTTAACTTTAGCGCCGAATGTCTGTGACGGAGGGCGGCGTTCAGTTCGCTGAGACCCTAGAGGGCGGTCGGCCAAAGCTTGGCGGCTTGATGGATCCACGCCAGGGTGTAATTGATCGGACGTCACGTTGTCAGACGTGCGCGGGTAATATGACCGAGTGTCCGGGACATTTTGGGCACATAGATTTAGCTAAGCCCGTCTTTCACATCGGATTCATAACGAAGACCATCAAAATCCTGCGCTGCGTTTGTTTCTACTGCTCCAAGATGTTAGTCTCTCCACATAATCCCAAGATCAAAGAGATTGTCATGAAGTCAAAAGGTCAGCCACGGAAACGTTTGGCTTACGTTTACGACCTGTGCAAAGGCAAAACGATTTGCGAGGGCGGCGAGGATATGGACATGACCAAAGACAATCAGCAAGTGGATCCGAACAAGAAGCCAGGCCACGGCGGCTGCGGTCACTATCAGCCATCGATCCGGCGCACTGGACTGGACTTGACGGCCGAATGGAAACACGTCAATGAGGACTCGCAGGAGAAGAAGATCATCGTCTCCGCGGAGCGTGTCTGGGAGATCCTCAAGCATATCACTGACGAAGAGTGCTTCATTCTGGGCATGGACCCGAAGTATGCTCGACCCGATTGGATGATTGTCACCGTGCTGCCAGTGCCTCCTCTAGCCGTGCGTCCGGCTGTTGTTATGTTCGGTGCAGCCAAGAACCAGGACGATTTGACCCACAAGTTGGCGGACATCATCAAGGCCAACAATGAGCTGCGCAAGAACGAGGCAAGCGGCGCTGCGGCTCATGTCATACAGGAGAATATTAAGATGCTGCAGTTCCACGTGGCAACGCTGGTTGACAACGATATGCCCGGCATGCCGCGTGCGATGCAGAAGTCGGGCAAGCCGCTGAAAGCGATCAAGGCACGTCTCAAGGGCAAGGAGGGGCGTATCCGTGGTAATTTGATGGGAAAGCGTGTCGACTTCTCTGCACGGACTGTCATCACGCCCGATCCCAATTTGCGCATCGACCAGGTCGGCGTGCCACGTTCGATAGCACAGAACCTAACCTTCCCGGAGCTGGTGACGCCATTCAACATCGATCGCATGCAGGAGCTAGTGCGTCGCGGCAATTCCCAATATCCGGGCGCCAAATACATTGTGCGCGACAACGGAGAGCGTATTGATTTGCGTTTCCACCCAAAGTCCTCGGACCTCCATTTGCAGTGCGGCTACAAGGTGGAGCGACATTTGCGAGACGACGACCTGGTCATCTTCAATCGTCAGCCGACGCTGCACAAGATGAGTATGATGGGTCACAGAGTGAAGGTGCTGCCCTGGTCCACGTTTCGCATGAATCTGTCCTGTACATCGCCCTACAATGCCGATTTTGACGGCGACGAGATGAATCTTCATGTCCCCCAATCCATGGAAACGCGCGCTGAAGTCGAGAATATTCACATAACTCCGCGACAGATTATTACGCCGCAGGCCAACAAACCCGTCATGGGCATTGTGCAGGATACACTGACCGCCGTCCGTAAGATGACGAAACGAGATGTGTTCATCACGCGGGAGCAGGTGATGAATCTGCTGATGTTCCTGCCCACGTGGGATGGCAAGATGCCGCAGCCGTGTATATTGAAGCCGCGTCCGCTGTGGACAGGCAAGCAGATCTTCTCGTTGATCATACCCGGCAACGTGAACATGATACGCACGCACTCAACGCATCCAGACGAGGAGGACGACGGACCGTACAAGTGGATATCGCCCGGTGACACAAAGGTCATGGTAGAGCACGGCGACCTCATAATGGGCATTCTCTGCAAGAAGACGCTCGGCACATCGGCCGGCTCCCTGTTGCATATCTGTTTCCTTGAACTGGGTCACGACATTGCCGGACGCTTCTACGGCAACATCCAAACGGTGATCAACAACTGGCTGCTGCTCGAGGGCCACAGCATTGGCATTGGCGACACCATTGCCGATCCGCAGACCTACAACGAAATCCAAATGGCCATCAAGAAGGCCAAGGACGATGTCATCAACGTCATCCAAAAGGCCCACAACATGGAGCTGGAGCCCACGCCCGGCAACACGCTGCGACAGACCTTCGAGAACAAAGTGAATCGCATATTGAACGATGCTCGTGACAAGACTGGTGGATCGGCCAAGAAGTCCCTCACGGAATACAACAATCTAAAGGCTATGGTGGTGTCCGGCTCGAAGGGCTCCAACATTAACATCTCACAGGTAAGCGCGGAGGCGCGAGGCTCTGCAGTCTGTGCATGAATCTAATCCCCTTGTGTATCCCCGTCTAGGTTATTGCTTGTGTGGGCCAGCAGAACGTGGAGGGCAAGCGCATACCGTATGGCTTCCGCAAGCGCACTCTGCCGCATTTCATCAAGGACGATTATGGTCCAGAGTCCAGGGGCTTTGTGGAGAACTCGTACCTGGCCGGCTTGACACCGTCCGAGTTCTACTTCCACGCCATGGGCGGCAGAGAAGGTTTGATTGATACGGCTGTGAAGACAGCTGAAACTGGCTACATCCAGCGTCGTCTCATCAAGGCTATGGAGTCGGTGATGGTCAACTACGATGGCACCGTGCGTAACTCGGTCGGTCAGCTGATTCAGTTGCGTTACGGCGAGGACGGCCTCTGCGGCGAGCTGGTCGAGTTCCAAAATATGCCCACAGTGAAGCTCTCCAACAAGGTCTTTGAGAAGCGCTTCAAGTTCGATTGGTCCAATGAGCGGTACATGCGCAAGGTGTTCACAGACGACGTCATCAAGGAGATGACCGATAGCAGCGATGCCATCCAGGAGTTGGAGTCCGAATGGGATCGCCTAGTCAGCGATCGCGATAATCTGCGTACCATCTTTCCCAATGGCGACTCAAAGGTGGTGCTGCCGTGCAACCTGCAGCGCATGATCTGGAATGTGCAGAAGATCTTTCACATCAACAAGCGCCTGCCCACGGATCTGTCGCCGATGCGTGTGATCAGAGGCGTCAAGGGATTGCTGGAACGCTGTGTCATTGTGACGGGCAACGATCGCATCTCCAAGCAGGCCAACGAGAATGCCACGCTGCTCTTCCAGTGCCTCATCCGCTCGACATTGTGCACCAAGTACGTCTCCGAGGAGTTCCGCCTGTCGACAGAGGCGTTCGAGTGGCTGATCGGTGAGATCGAGACACGCTTCCAGCAGGCCCAGGCAAATCCTGGCGAAATGGTGGGCGCCTTGGCTGCTCAGAGTTTGGGCGAGCCGGCCACGCAGATGACACTGAACACTTTCCATTTCGCCGGTGTGTCCTCGAAGAACGTAACCCTGGGCGTACCGCGTCTCAAGGAGATCATCAACATATCGAAGAAGCCAAAGGCGCCGTCTCTCACAGTTTTCCTCACCGGCGGCGCCGCGCGCGACGCGGAGAAGGCAAAGAATGTGCTGTGCCGTCTGGAGCATACGACGCTGCGCAAGGTAACAGCCAACACGGCCATTTACTACGATCCGGACCCGCAGCGGACGGTCATTGCGGAGGATCAGGAGTTCGTCAATGTCTACTATGAAATGCCCGACTTTGATCCGACGCGCATCTCCCCCTGGCTGCTGCGCATCGAGCTCGACCGCAAGCGCATGACGGATAAGAAGCTGACCATGGAACAGATTGCCGAGAAGATCAACGTGGGCTTCGGCGAGGATCTGAACTGTATCTTCAATGACGACAATGCGGACAAGCTGGTGCTGCGCATCCGCATCATGAACAACGAGGAGAACAAGTTCCAGGACGAGGACGAGGCGGTCGACAAAATGGAGGACGACATGTTCCTGCGCTGCATCGAGGCGAACATGCTGTCCGACATGACACTGCAGGGCATTGAGGCGATTGGCAAGGTCTACATGCATCTGCCCCAGACGGACAGCAAGAAGCGAATCGTTATCACCGAGACGGGCGAGTTCAAGGCCATCGGCGAATGGCTGCTGGAAACGGACGGCACGTCCATGATGAAGGTGCTGTCGGAGCGGGATGTCGATCCCATACGCACATCCTCCAATGATATTTGCGAGATCTTCCAAGTGCTGGGCATTGAAGCCGTGCGAAAGTCCGTGGAGAAGGAGATGAACGCTGTGCTACAGTTTTATGGCCTCTACGTGAACTATCGTCATCTGGCCCTGCTCTGCGATGTGATGACGGCCAAGGGCCACTTGATGGCCATCACGAGACACGGCATCAATCGGCAGGATACGGGCGCCCTTATGCGTTGCTCCTTCGAGGAGACTGTGGACGTGTTGATGGATGCAGCTGCGCACGCCGAGACCGATCCTATGCGCGGTGTCTCCGAGAACATCATCATGGGCCAATTGCCCAAAATGGGCACTGGTTGCTTTGACCTCTTGCTGGACGCGGAGAAGTGTCGCTTTGGCATTGAGATTCCCAATTCCCTAGGCAGCAGCATGCTGGGCGGTGCCGCCATCTTTATGGGCGGTGGCTCCACGCCAAGTATGACGCCGCCAATGACGCCGTGGGTGAATTGCCATACGCCACGTTACTTTTCGCCATCCGGGCATGGTAAGTGTCTCTCTCTCTCGCTCTATGTTATATACTTATTCTACTCTCTCTTTCTATTTTGCAGTAAGCGGCATGACGCCGGGTGGACCCAGTTTCTCGCCCTCGGCCGCTTCGGACGCCTCTGGCATGTCGCCCAGCTGGTCGCCGGCACATCCGGGCTCTTCGCCCAGCTCGCCGGGTCCGTCGATGTCGCCCTATTTCCCAGCGTCGCCCAGCGTTTCTCCATCGTATTCGCCTACGTCTCCCAACTATACGGCTTCGTCGCCGGGCGGCGCCTCACCCAATTATTCACCGTCGAGCCCCAATTATTCGCCCACATCGCCGCTCTATGCGTCGACAAGTCCCCGGTACGCCTCGACCACGCCCAACTTCAACCCCCAATCGACAGGATATTCGCCTTCGTCGTCGGGCTACTCGCCCACGTCACCTGTGTATTCACCCACGTCGAATTTCCAGTCAAGTCCGTCGTTTGCGGGAAGCGGCAGCAACATGTATTCGCCTGGCAATGCGTATTCGCCGAGCTCGTCAAATTACTCGCCCAATTCACCGTCTTATTCGCCAATGTCGCCGTCGTATTCGCCGTCAAGTCCCTCGTATTCGCCCACGTCGCCCTGTTACTCGCCGACTTCGCCTTCGTACTCGCCGACATCGCCGAACTACACGCCTGTCACGCCCTCGTATTCCCCGACGTCACCCAACTACTCGGCGTCGCCACATTACTCGCCGGCATCGCCGGCGTACTCACAGACAGGCGTCAAATATTCGCCGACATCGCCAACATATTCGCCGCCCTCACCGTCATACGACGGCTCGCCAGGTTCGCCGCAGTACACGCCAGGCTCGCCGCAATATTCGCCAGCCTCGCCCAAATATTCACCCACTTCGCCGCTGTATTCGCCCAGTTCGCCGCAGCACTCGCCGTCGAACCAATACAGTCCGACTGGCTCGACCTATTCAGCGACAAGTCCACGATATTCCCCCAACATGTCCATCTATTCGCCGAGCAGCACCAAATATTCACCCACGTCGCCCACGTACACGCCGACGGCGCGAAACTATTCGCCCACGTCGCCCATGTACTCGCCGACAGCGCCCTCGCACTACAGTCCGACGAGTCCGGCGTATTCGCCGAGCAGTCCCACATTCGAGGAAAGTGACGATTAGAGTCGATCCCTGGCTGATGCTCAATCCGTGGGGGAGAGGTAGAAGGCGAGGCGGGACGACGATCTTTGACATGGATGACAATTTCTTAATATAAGTAGAGTGAATCGGAACTCACCACTGTAAATTCAACGTATCTAACAATATATATATTTATATATATCTACATCAACGATTTCCCAATCGCGGACTCGACTGATGTATCAATACATAATGGGCAAGCAACCGGAAGTCTATATGAAAAGATATATTTTTAAACCGTACGAGCGTTGTACGTCTCTCTGCTTGTCATAGATCGAAGTATGTATGATTGGTAACATATTTACTCTCTATGTACAATGGAGGGATACGAGCATATATATATAAATAGATTTCAATATTTAACGACTTCATAATTATATTATATCGATGCTGACACACACAGATGAATATAAATATGTATGTGTATGCATGTATAGCTAATATATATATATTTTTTTTTCTGTTCCATATGAACGTACGAACATTGCGCAAGACAGTTTATATCCACAAATATATTTAACGTTTAAGTCGAAAGTAAGCTACAAAAAAGTTTAATTGATATACATACAAAGAAAATAAAGAGTTTTATAAAACATCCAAAAATTTGCTGTTGATTTCCTTAACTCTTGATGTGATACATCAAGTCCATATCTGATTAGATGATATTAAGGGGCAGTGAAATGGAGATTTTATAAGCTGAGTACGATAGCACATATAGATATAGGGATACATGTATAGGCATGGATTGATATCGATATAGAAAAGGATATTCCTTGTATATTCGCTAGAAGATATTCCTTATACAAGGATGACTCTTGAGCTATCTGAAAACCTGGACGAGGCTGTATTTGGATAAAAGATATTCCCGTGGTATATAAAAGATGTAATCCAATCAGATTTAAAAACTTTTCATAGACCCCATCCCAACTTCATAAATAAAACTTTTGTCATTTAAATGTAAATAAAAAAAAATTAGGTATATATATATATTTGCCATAATTGATAAATTATTTATATATAGATATACATAGATGTGTATACCGGTTGTACGAGTAAGTGCCGTTATGCTACATGGGATTAGTTAAAACAAAATATTCGATACGAACTATGATTAGCATTTGGACTAAACGCCTAGCAGACGGGACTCTATGTAAAATAGTTGGTTAGTTCATAAGGATCTAAGTAGGTGTGGTTATAAATATTTATATATTTGTATATTTAGATGTTGTATATCAGCTACTAGTAAAAACTCTTAATTATGGGGCTTTCAAATTTTGGACTCGATTGATCTCCTTGTCTTAGAGGCTACTCTTACCTAGTTATAAATTAGATTAGAAGAAAAAAAAAATGTTCTTTTTTGAGTTTTTGTTTTTGGATTGGTACAATTGAAGACTAGAACTATACATGGGATTTATTTGGATAATGGAGACTTGTGGGGACTTGAGGGGACTATCTTTCGTATTTGCTGGCTTAGGTGGTTAGTTTTGGATAGGATTAGGTTAGCTGTGACTAGTATTGGTTGAGTATTGGCTTATGAGTATTTCGATTGCTCTGATTGCTGCTGCTGCTGCTGCTGCTGCTGTGCGAGCAACTGTTGCTTGCGCGGTCAAGCGACGATGTCGCTGCCCGGATTGTAGCCAAAGTAATTGAGATTGAAGTCGTCGCTGAATAGCACCTCCTCCTCGGACGGCTCTACCTGGTGGGACATCTGTATGCCCAGCTCCATGGGATCGATCTCTGTGATGTAGTACTGCGATTGGGCGAGGCTGCCTGCAAGCAGGTTGCTGCTGCTCCCGCTCTGCTGTTGCTGCTGCTGCTGCTGTTGATGCTGTTGATGCTGTTGGTGTTGCTGCTGTTGGTGATGTTGCTGATGCTGATGCTGGCGCAGTCCACTCTCCGTGACGACGACGTCTTTGTGTATGGGATTGAGATAGTCTTCTGGAAGAAAGAAAGCCATCAATCAAGCAATCAGTCACGCAACGAATTAGTCAATCAGTCAGTCAAGACGAAATCAGAATACCCGCACCTCACTCCATCAATCAAGCAGTCAATCAGTGAAGGAATCACTAACTGAATCAAGAAAATGCACTATTAATACCCCTCTAATCATTTATTCAATGGTTCATTGAATGAACCACTTCAGTAATTAATCGGTGAGTCAATCAATGCCTTGATCGATCAATCATATATTCACTCACACATTGTATAATCGATCACCCCATTCAATCATGTCATCAGTCAGTCAATCACGCATACTTCTGAACTGCGCATCAATCAACAACCTAGCTCAACGCATTCAATTATATCTATTAATCTAACCTATTAATAATCGATCCGTCTTTAGTACCTGCCCATTAATCCACCACCTTATCAAGCTATCAATCAATCAGACAATCAATCAATTACCGTCAATCTTCAGTACCTGCCCATCAATCAATCACCGTCGATCTTCTTGAGTACCTCCCAGTCAATTAACAACCTAACTCAACCCAATAAATCATCAATCAATCAATCGATCAATCACCACTCAATCACCCCATCAATCATTATGAATACCTCACGGATTGGATCCGTTTCTCAATAATCGAATCACTGTGAGTCAATCACCCACTCAATCATACAGCCATCGTCACATTGTCACGCCATCAGTCAATCAATCAATCCAACTGCTACTCACCATTGTCGAGCAGCACATCCTGGTAGGTGCTGATGATGGAGTTGACCGACTGCACCTCCACCTCGCGGTGGATCCCATTGAGGATCTGTCCTGCCGTCTTGCGCAGCTCATCGTCGCTCAGCAGATCGCTGAACGGCAACAGGCGCTGCGAATGTGAATGCGAATGCGAGTGCGAATGCGATGTGGGCGACGCTTCGCTCTGCGTCTGCTGCAGCATTTCGTGGGTGAGAGTAGCGGCAGCAACAGCTGCCTCATCGTAGATGCAATTAGCCGATTGCTGCTGCGGCGAGTGCGAATGATGTTGCTGCAACTGTTGCTGCTGCTGCAATTGCTGTTGCTGTTGTTGCTGTTGCTGCTGCTGTTGCTGTTGCTGCTGCTGCATCTGCTGCTGATGCTGTTGGATGCGCTCGCGATTGATCGACTCCATCTTGAAGAACAGATCCAAGCGTTGCTTTTTCTGCAATCCAAACAAATTCAAAGTGAGCAAAGCTGCTGGTGCGTGTGTGTGTGTGTGTGTGTGTGTGTTGCTTACATGCTCCCAGGCCAACACATTCTCCGCCGAGTCGCCGCTGGATATGGCCCACAGATGGCCAGCGCCCTGCGGCGCCTTCACGCCCTTGCGAAAGTGCGGATTGATCGAGAGATTGTGCCGCACCGAGTTCTTCCAGCGATCATCGTTCGACTTGTAGTACGGAAAGCGATCGCTGCATCAATTAGAAAGAGACAAGCATACGCAGGCGGTCAAGAGAGAGCGAGAAAGAGAACGAGAGAAGAGAGATGTTATATAGATGAGCATTGTCTTTATTAGAGAGAGTTGTGAGATATGGTATGTGTGTGCTAAATACTTATATTTAACTAGGGTAAGAGGTAAGTGGGGTATGCTCGACTAGCAGCTACCCTGGAACTAATAATCTATTTATATTGTCGTGTACATTGTATACCTATATTTCATTCATTAGAAAGGTCTTTCGCTTGAGAGGTGTAGCTGATTGGTCAAGGCGCAGAGGGCTTGGGGGTTGCTTAGGCGAGTGCAACGGCGGCTGATTGGCTAGTGGCGTGGTCAGGTGAGGTGCTACCCCGGCTGGTTCTGGCCTGGTCGAGCCACTCAGAAGCTGAAGAACTTTTTGACCAGTCGCAATTAAAGTTGGCAACATGCGAAGCCAAGTTAACAGGCAATTTGCAGCGAACACGTCACGGCACGGCACTGCGGCAGAGCTCCTAAAGGGCGAGCAGGGGACACCGTGGACAGAGACACGGATACGAATACGGACACGGACACGGACCCGGACAGCGGCAGTGGCACAAATTATGCGTCGTTTTGTAGGCAGTCACGAACAGACGATTTGGACAGAAACTAAAATACAAAAAGAAACGAGAGGCAGCAGTGCAACAGCGGGCAATGAACGACTAGCAGATACCCATCAAATGCAAGCTGCACAGAGTGAGTAACAAATATTTAAGAGCTTGGGAGTTTGAGCTCTGACTCTGGTTCACTAATTAACTTTGAGCACACTCAGTTTAATAGATCCATAAACGTATTTACTGAAATCATGTGGTTCATTGTTCACTTGGCCAGTTCAGCTTGTTTTCAGAACTAGTTTATTATTCATTAGAATAACTCTGACTCTGGTTCATTAGTTAACTTTGGGCATACTCAGTTCAATTAGTTTAATAGATTCATAAACTTATTTACTGAAATCATGTGGTTCATTGTTCACTTGGCTAGCTCCGCTCATTTTCAGAACTAGTTCATTATTCATTAGTACCAATTCAGTTCACTTTTGCAGCCAGTTCATTCTGAATACCTCAATAGATGCCATAGTTCATGAGCTAGTTCACTTCCGTAACTAGTTCATTGTTATCTCAATATCAATTGCCACTGACTAGTTCATTTCAGCTTCCTTCCCTGATCCCTCATAGTTTCTTTTCGATATTCCCTTCAATCTAGCTGTCCAGGGTATACAAAATGGAGTAGATGGCGAGCAGTTGGGCCGGTAAGCCCAGCCCGCCCCACCCACCTGATATGCGCTTCGCACAGAGCACATGTAAAAGGAAACTACGTCGACCGGAAAGGACATCGCGTGCCGCGGCGCCCTCCCACTCGAGCAGGAGGGGGCAGGAGGCGGGTGGCTGGCGACTGGCGGCTAGAGCTGGGCAACAAAATGGAAAGTATTTCAAATTGCGGCACACAGAGAGAGAGCGAGTGAGAGAGAGAGATATGACGGGGTAGAGGGAGATGGCCAGAGAGTGTGCGCCACGCGCCAAGTCCAGAAAACAACCCCCGCAATCAGCGTGCGCTGTCATTGGCCAACGGCTGCCCCCTCCTGACCCTGCCCCTGCCCACGCCCTTGCTCTGCCCAACCCCTTCCATCTGCAGCTCCACCTGCTCAAGCTAAAAAGCAATCCAACATTTTTCCTTTCTTTTTGTGTATTTCAACACGCGAGGCCCGCATTCAGACTCGACTGGCTATATAACTATATAGCTAGCATACGTATATATGCAGACATATATCTATATCTGTTATAGCTTATATTTTGTCGACTCATAAATGAAATGGAACAGAACAATTCCAAATGGAGTGCATAAATCTAAGGCAAACCCCCTTCGTCCGGGTTTCTCCAGCTGAAAGCCTCTTTAATGATACAAAAAAAAAAGTCTACCGTCCACCCCCATCTGAATCCAACTGTCATGGACTGCCCCATACCCCAGCAGGCAGCATATATAGGCGCCTATGTTTGGGGCACGCAGACGTCATGACGCATCAACGGAAACACACAGCCAACAGCCAAGATGATGGCACTTCACATTCCATGCGCATGGAGAGGCATACATCCTACATATGTATGTATATCTCTCTAGTCTTGTAATATAAGGTGCCTCATATACATATAGACGAGATACCTATTGTGTAGTTAAATTGGGCAGAGGCTAGCATTGCAACAGTGCCTCTGTATGCCCCTCATCTGATTGATTGCGATAGTTTGATTGATGCGATTGATGTTGATTGCTCAGATTAGAAATGATTGTTGCGATTGATGAGAGTTGATTGGATAGATGACTCAGCTGAACCATGATCTGATGCAAGATGATTGTGCCGAATGATGATCGTTGATTGATCTGAATGATTGATCTCTCTGATTGATTATTGACTGAGACGAGCAATGAAGACTGAACAGTTTAATTATGATTGATTTGAATGACGTTGACTGATTCATTGACGACGAATCTTCTATTATTGAGTTCATTGATTGATTGCTTGCTTAAGGCTGCTGATTGATGCAATCAAGTTTTAATAGAGGATCGCTGACATATAATACAAACATAAACCGTTAACTATCGATAGAGCCTATCTCTCCATATATTGATATACCACACTACAGCATAGACAACCCTTGACATTAGAGGGTATTTCCTTATTCTAGATTTTCCTTATTAAATATTTTAGTTTATTGTAAAAATTGGTTTGGTGTGCTTAGGTTATTGCTGTGGGTATTATGATACACCCAAATGCACTTGTAAAATTATAAATGCGAAATACGAAAAGCGAACTATATATGAAGTGGGAAAATGAGAAAATGGGAAGTGCTCTTGGCGAGTGGGCGAGCTTCGGCTGCATGTCTGACAGGCTTTAATCATGCTCCAGGCCAATCGATAGGCAGACATACATACATACATACATGTGTATGTGTGTTTGTGTGTGTGTATCTCGCACTTGTCGAATTGTCAACGTTGTTTTCGATTGATTGAGAGGGTGTATATACATACGCCTACATATATGGAAGAGAGGGGGTGTACGGAGTTCATCCACTATCAACTACCAACTACCCACTATCAACGTGCTCATCATAGTCAATGAATTGAATGAATGACTGCGCCTCGTTCACAGTCGCAGTCACAGTCACAGTTACAGTCACAGTCACATTCACATTCGCCTTCAGCCTCAAATTGTCGTAATGCACGGCATGGCTGGGTGGCAGAGGGTAGGCCTACCTGCCCCCCTGCTCCCTCCTTCCTAGTGTGTCTAATACGCCTGGTCTTCTTTTATAAAATCAACTCGAATTGTCGGAAGTTTCGTTTTCGATATCGAAAATAATGCGAGTGGCCGAACGACATCCGGCTATGCCATGCCCATTAAACAGAGAGGGGGGACGGAGAGAGGGCTGAGGGATTTCAGTGACAGGTGGAGGCGTGCCTGTAGGTGGGCGGCTAGGTGGTTGGGGGTGGTTCCGCCTGCTGTCCGGCAAGAAGCCTCAGGTGCTGTAATTGAGTTTGAAATTCGAATTGGTTTACTGCAGCTCCGGAAAGCTGCCCTAGAGCGGGGCCTCGGGCAGGGGGCCGGGTGAGCGGCAGTGGAAGCTAGAGTGAGCCTGGTGCCTGGACGGCGTCCGTGTAATGCATTCTGTCTGATAGGCTGGGAGCTGGTCGCTCGTCGCTCGGACTGGTGGCTGAATGGATGGCTGACTGGCTGACTGGCTGGTTGGTTGGCTGTCCGTGCCGTGTCAAGGCGTGCCTGGCACGCAAGCCAGCACACACACACACACACAAGTACACACAGAGACAGAGATAGAGAGAGGGAGAATGTGAGGGAGCGACAGAGACAGCCCTACATTTTTGACATGGCGCCCAGGAGCCCAGCCCCCCTGCTCCGCTCTTCTCCAGCAGTTCAGACTGGGCAACTACTTCTGGCGGTTTGTTTCGAGTTGATTTCTGCATTCATATATATTTATATAGACCCTCTATATATACATTTGTGCACATATATATATATATATATAAAGAAAACGACTCGGTTCAGTTCATAAATTGTGAACAAATTTATGGATTTATGGCAGTTGAGGAAGTTTGCCTTCGCCTATGGTCTCTGGTTGAAAAATACGAAGGAAACTTTTAAATACAATAATGGGGCGTAGCTAGCCACGCCCAACCGCGCAGCGGACAGATACAGTCAGAGATAGAGAAATAAATAGAAAAAGATACAGATACAGATACAGATACAGATACAGATACAGATACAGATACAGAT